>CM065591.1:505361232-505560953 GCA_033119425.1 Bufotes viridis
CGCTGTTTTGTAAACAGCATCTGATATGCTTGCTTCCTGCTCCTATGGTGGTCCATTTTGCTTGGGACCACCAGAGGACCTGAGCAGCTATGTAAATGCACCAATCACCACACACCAACACCCCCACCCCCATCACTGATTAACCCCTTGATCACCCCATTTCACCCCCCTGTCACTAATCACCCCCCTGTAAGGCTCATTCAGACGTTCGTATGTGTTTTGAGGATCCACGGCCCTGCAAAACACGGACACCGGCAATGTGCTTTCCGCATTTTACGGATCCGCGCATTGCCAGAACTATATAGAAAATGCCTTTTTTTCTGTCGGCCCCATTCACACTGAATGGGTCCGCATCTATTCCGCACATTTTTTGGCAGAGATTTTTTCATCCACATTGATCGATGCGAATGAAAAAATCTGTGCCGTTCATTTTTTCTTTCAGCCCAGAGGCAAAACAGAAAAAAAAATCTCATTCCCCGTCTGCTCAATATAAGGAGAATAGCAGAAACTTCTCATGCTGGCCATACGTGTAATGATTGCGGAGACCCTCAAATGCCAGGGCAGTACAAACACCTCACATGTGACCCCATTTTGGAAAGAAGACACCTCAAGGTATTCGCTGAGGGGCATGGTGAGTTCATGAAAGATAGAACTTTTTGTCACAAGTTAGCAGAAAGGGAGACTTTGTGAGAAAAAAAAAAAGTAAATTTCCGCTAACTTGTGCCAAAAAAAAAAATCTTCTATGAACTCGCCATGCCCCTCACGGAATACCTTGGGGTGTCTTCTTTCCAAAATGGGGTCACATGTGGGGTATTTATACTGCCCTGGCATTTTAGGGGCCCTAAAGCGTGAGAAGAAGTCTGGAATCCAAATGCGTAAAAATGCCCTGTGAAATCCTAAAAGGTACTCATTGGAATTTGGGCCCCTTTGCGCATCTTGGCTGCAAAAAAGTGTCACACATTTTCATCCAATATCTCCTGGTACTGAAGAGAATTCATGGTACCTTGCACACGCTGAAGCTTCCCTGTACCTGTAGAAGCCAAACAGCCCCAAAGCATGATTGACCCCCGGCCATGCTTCACAGTAGGCAAGGTGTTCTTTTCTTCATAGGCCTTGTTCTTCCTCCTCCAAACATAGCGTTGATCCATGGGCCCAAACAGTTCTAATTCTGTTTCATCAGTCCACAGAACACTATCCCAAAACTTTTGTAGTTTGTCCACATGACTTTTGGCATACTGCAGTCGACTCTTCTTATTCTTTGGAGACAGCAGGGGGTGCGCCTGGGAGTTCTGGCATGGAGGCCTTCATTACGCAGTGTGCGCCTTATTGTCTGAGCTGAAACTTCAGGACCCGCATCTGACAAATCTTTTTTCAGTTCCTCAGCAGTCACACGGGGACTTTTCCCCACTTTGCGCTTCAGGTAGCGCACAGCAGTCGAAGTCAGCATCTTCTTTCTGCCACGACCAGGTAGCGTTTCAACAGTGCCCTTTGCCTTGAATTTGTGAATGATGCTTCCTATGGTGTCTCTTGGTAGGTGTAACATCTCTGCAATCTTCTTATAGCCATTGCCCTTCCTGTGAAGAGAAATCACCTCTTCTCTTGTCTTCCTGGACCATTCTCTTGACTTCACCATGTCTGTAAACCCACCAGTAAATGTCTAGAAGGAGCTGAGTATCACAGTCATTTTACATCTGCCTAATTGGGGCTTATTCTGCTTGATTGCTGCTCCTTGACATCCACAGGGGTTTTCAATACCTGATCGAAAACACTTGAATGAACCTCTGTTCTTAAGAGCGGTCGTCTTTAAGGGGTTGAATAATTGTGTCAATGAAGAAATCACAAAAAAACATTTAATCCTGTATTACAAAAACAATTGATGTCATTTTAGTTGCATTTGGTTCGTTAAAAAGTCCTTGTAAGATTTCATTCTGAACACAATTACAAATGTACACTAAATTCCCTAAAACCCCTTACAGCATTGGGGGTTGGATAATTTTGAACACAACTGTAATTAACAATCGCAATGGACATTGCCTGGGACGCAATCAGCAATGAAAAATTGCTGGAGGACTTGCATAAAAGGCCAAGCTGTGGCCATAAAAAAAAAAAAAAAAAGAAGTTCTGCTTAACCCCTTCATGAAGTTGTAGCTCATGTTTGGGGGATGGGATAACTACACGTGTAGTGTACGGGAGCTGTAATGCCCGTCACTACCGAAGGGTCACTGGTGTGCTGTCGTTTCCCCTTTATTTGCGGGGAGGTTGGTATAAATAATCTTCTGATGTAAGGTAATGCTATGCACTTCCCTGATACTGTGAGTATTGCATGTGCAGGCCGGCTAGGGATGTCATTCCAGCTCTAGTCACTAGAGGGAGCTAGGGAGCCCTAGGTTATATAAGGCCCAGTCAGGGAAGGCACAAGCAGTTGAAGCCCAGACCTTGAGCCTGTAGGAGTCTAAGCCCAGGCCTTGAGCCTGTAAAGTCAAGCCCAGGCCATGGGCCTGTGAAGGCAGTGCAGGCCTGGAGCCTGCAGACTAGGAGAGGGCATTTCAGTCCCTGTAACCGGGTTCCAGATCCAAGGAGAAGGTTCCCCTCCTGAGTCCGTATTTACAGTAGGAGGAAGCTGAGAGAGGCAGAGCCAAGTACAGAGAAAGCAAGAGGTACTACAAATACCAGAGGAGGTACTCAGTAATTGTTGACCCAAGGATATACGCCAGATTGAGGGCATTGGGGCCTTGGAGGAAAGTGTCTACATTTCCAGGATCAGACAGGTAGAGAGTGCAAGCCGCCTGTACTGCAAGAGTCCTGTGTGTTAACCCTCTGTGATCACCTTGCTATGTCAGAGACTGCCGTATGTACTGTAACCTGTAACTTACTGAAACCAACCGTCTTCAAAGGAACTGCGCTTCCATCTATGTCCGTGTATGATAACCATCAAGTACTTCAGTAAAGTTCAAGTTCTGTTTTATCATAACGTGGTTCCTCAGTTATTCCTACTATCAGCAAACGGTGTGCCACCGTTAATTGGCACTGGCGTCACGAACTCTATCTACAACTACCTGCCAGAGAGTCAGCCTGTCTCAGGTTAGTGGTCACCATTGCACTACCACACTCAGGAACACTATTAACCCTAACTTGAGTACGCTGCACCTCTCTTTTGGCGTCACGAACAGGATACGCACGCTTTCTAGTGCAAGAAGCGTGAACTTTGTGCCTTATCCAGTTTGCCCTGTGACCAATGTGACAAATTGCCTGTTTATTTGAAGTGGACTTTGTGGACTGAAAAACATACAAAAAGTGTCCCTAAAACCTCTAAAAGCGCTGTGCTGTGTTGCGCTATCGAGAGGAAGAGAATCGCCACATCAAAGTGTGTTTTTGTGGACTTTTATTCATCCTGCTTGCTGTCACTGAATAGCTGCATCATGGCGCCAAAGATGGCCGCCGGCGCCATTGGACTTCTTCCTGCGCCATCACTGTCCTCAGTGGCGCGAATATTTGGCGCCAAAACCCTCCAAGAGGGAGGAGAAAGCTGCCCTGGGATACCGCCCACCTTGATGGATTATAATGTGGCCGCCTTCCCTATTGCGATATACCTAGGGGGCGGGCCTGTGACCAGGAAAGATCTGCCCAGCCCGGGGGAGGAGCCTGTGTCGGAGCTGAAAGAGGAAGCTGGTGAGAAGATGGCGACGCCGGACGCTAGGATGCCCGAGCCAGAGCCCATAGGAGAGTGGGGCGCCACACCACCAGACTCCCCTGCACCGGAGACCTGGGACCCTCCAGCCTGGACCATCCACCTGCGAGAGCAAGCTGCTGATCGCCGTGGGATCCGCCGCCGGCACCCGCAATGGCCGACGCTGATGGCCGAACTACGGGCCGCGGTGGCCAAAAAGACCACTACGCGAAAGAAACGCTTTGAAGAGATGGCGAAGTCCATCCAGGAAAACCCATTCCAGGGTAAGCCACAGTTGGAGCGACGCCGCGGTATTGTGGTGGCCTTCGATAAGGACCGGGGTTTCGGCTTTATTCAGGAGCTGGGGACAGGCCGAGACTTTTATGTCAATAGGCGCTCGGTGAAGCGCCACTATTTGCCCGATCGCCTGCATAACCTCGTGATGGGAGAAATAGTGGAATATACTCCCGCGGAAGGCTTAAGGGGACCCTATGCCACTGCGGTTACTCGCCCCAGGGTAAGGCCTGAAACCTGGGAAGATGAGGATGAGGGTGTCTTGTCAGCCCAAGTTGAAGCTCCGGGATCCAAACCGCCCCGCTCCACTTACCTGCATAGCCAGATCTTTTTTGAACCCGACATGTTCTGGGAGCCCATTGTGCTGCAGAGCCCCGCTGATCAGTATCCCCCTCCTGAGGCAGTGCAGCGAGAGGTAAAGCGGGAGATGCAAGACAGTTGCCTGCGGTCCGAGGCCTGCGCTGAGGCCCGACGACTGGCAGCGGTCGATACTGAAAAGGTTGATACACCTCCACTGGAGCCACCTGCAAGCGGACCGTCAGCTCTTGAATTGCTGCAGAGACGGGTATACTGGGTGGAGGACCTCGGTTACGCTGGGTGTGTCCAGTGGGTCCCTTTCCCCAGAACCGAGGCAGAAGTGGAAGCTATGCTGGATAGATCCCCTCCAATCAAGATAGTACGGGGAGACGGCTTCCAAATATGGCCTGCTAGGCCAGAACAATTGCTGCGAGAGTCCAGTGATAGTTCCTCTGGAGAGGAGTCAGAGGAGTTTGACACGCACCTGTGAGTAGGCCTGCTAGGCCATTTTTGTTGAAACCTCACAGGTACATCATACTTGTTGCAGGAACTGTCCTTTTAAGTTTGTCAGGCTGGTGGAGCTTGCTGCCAGTTCTCCACGGCCGGTGGCATTGTTGTGAAGTTAAGTTGCCACTGTGGAACCACTGCTCCCAGCCTGCCCTGTTGGTTTCCGGGACACCCTGCCTGCTTTGAAAAATCTCAACAAATCCAAGTTGTGCTTTTATTTGCACCTTTTTCCCCTTTTAACCCCCATTTCAGGTTGAAAGGGAATTTTATGTCAGCACTTTTAGGGTACGCAGGACTTGCCAGGATAACATGGCCCTGGTATTGTCAGAGTCCTGTGATGTCAATAGTATGTGTATTGCTGACCGTGTTTATTGCAGGTTTTATATTCAAGCCAATGTGCCCAGAAATGGACTTCCTATGTGCGAGCCTCTGAGATATTGCTTTTATTATTGACTTTTTCATTGTCATGGACTATCCTGGTTCCTTAACATCCGCTGTGCCAGGTCAGCGCCCCAGTTCCACTCATTATCCTGAGAGAAGAGAACGACGCCCCTTGTCACCGCACTTCACCTTTGCCAATTGGACCTGATATGAATATCTATGCAGATGATGCTGATATATATGAATATGTATGCCTGCATGTCCTTTTTGTATTCCAGGTGAAAATTCCAGTTGGGCGGTACCCTGTTAGAGTACGAGGTCGTACTCATCTTAAAGCAGCGGGGTATGTAGTGTACGGGAGCTGTAATGCCCGTCACTACCGAAGGGTCACTGGTGTGCTGTCGTTTCCCCTTTATTTATGGGGAGGTTGGTATAAATAATCTTCAGATGTAAGGTAATGCTATGCACTTCCCTGTTACTGTGAGTATTGCATGTGCAGGCCGGCTAGGGATGTCATTCCAGCTCTAGTCACTAGAGGGAGCTAGGGAGCCCTAGGTTATATAAGGCCCAGTCAGGGAAGGCACAAGCAGTTGAAGCCCAGGCCATGAGCCTGTGAAGTCTAGTCCAGGCCATGAGCCTGTGAAGGCAGAGCAGGCCTGGAGCCTGCAGACTAGGAGAGGGCATTTCAGTCCCTGTAACCGGGTTCCAGATCCAAGGAGAAGGTTCCCCTCCTGAGTCCGTATTTACAGTAGGAGGAAGCTGAGAGAGGCAGAGCCAAGTACAGAAAGCAAGAGGTACTACAAATACCAGAGGAGGTACTCAGTAATTGTTGACCCAAGGATATACGCCAGATTGAGGGCATTGGGGCCTTGGAGGAAAGTGTCTACATTTCCAGGATCAGACAGGTAGAGAGTGCAAGCCGCCTGTACTGTGAGAGTCCTGTGTGTTAACCCTCTGTGATCACCTTGCTATGTCAGAGACTGCCGTATGTACTGTAACCTGTAACTTACTGAAACCAACCGTCCTCAAAGGAACTGCGCTTCCATCTATGTCCGTGTATGATCACCACCAAGTACTTCAGTAAAGTTCTGTTTTATCATAACGTGGTTCCTCAGTTATTCCTACTATCAGCAAACGGTGTGCCACCGTTAATTGGCACTGGCGTCACGAACTCTATCTACAACTACTTGCCAGAGAGTCAGCCTGTCTCAGGTTAGTGGTCACCATTGCACTACCTCACCCAAGAACACTATTAACCCTAACTTGAGTACGCTGCACACGCTTGTTCCTGTTTCCTGCTTTCTAGAGTCAGAGGAGGTCTGTGGTGGTTATGGTGTCCGGTGGAGTGCTTGGAGCTCTAGGGAAGTGCTAGGAGCAAGCGTCAGCGGAAGGTGCCCAAGTTAAGTAAAGTCTCCCCAGTTATGAGCAACAGCTACAGAAGCGTGTGGTGATGCGGATGGGTCTCTTGGGAGAACAGCCTCTGGAAGAGTGGGTAACAGAGCTCCGGAGCCTGGTATGTAAGGAGCTTTGGCTAAACTACGCCTACCAGGCCCTCTGGTGGTACTCGATTCGGCACTCCTGCTGGATGGATGAGCACAACAGACCCGAGGGTAAGGATTACGATGGGCCTGGCCTGTTTGAGGCCTTCGCAGAACCAGAATTCGGAGATTCTGGAGAGTTTCGTTTCTGGGATATCTATGACTACAGGGAGGGTATGCATGATTGGGCTACAGCGAGAGAGGTGAGACAAGTCCTGGCATCACTAGTGACAAGGGAGTGGGAGCTGGAGCAGGAATACCAATACTTCTTCAGCTCAATTCGGCCCCAATATACACGGCCAGAGAGCTGGGTGGCAGTCCCAGACCTACAGCTGGGAAGACCCAACTGAGGTATCCCCTGCTTCACTACCAGCTGCAGAGGTAGGGGACCTCATAGACTTGTCCTGGGGGGAACCCCAACTGGCAGGTGGAGATGGGACCAAGGTCTCTCCACCGGCCTTACAGGGATTCTGCGCAGTCGGTGCAGATCCCCAACGGCAGCCAGAGTTTCAGGAAGTAGGGACAGTCGGTCCTGCTCCCCAGTGGCAGTATGTTTTGCAGGCAGAGGAGACAACCAGTCCCTCTCCCCCACCACAGGGGGACAACCCCCCTAACTCCGATGGTGCAGATGGGACAGCGGTCTCTGCCCCAGACCTACAGGAATGCTGGACGGCTGGTACAGATCACCAACCAAACCCGCAGGAGTGCCAGGAGGAGGAGGTAAGCGACCCCTCCTCTTCACAGAGGACACGGCCTTTTTTGAGAAAATTGATTGATGATTGTACGCTTTTTTTCTGTATGAACTGAATTCGAATAACTTTTCATTGGTGAATTTTTTTGTGATACAGCCTTTTTTGGGAAAATTGGTCGGTAGCTGTAACTATGGTCAAGGACAATATATGTCCTTTACAGCCCACTGTGTAAATGTGGTTCCTGCCCAGCCACACCAGCAACGTGGCCAGGTAACACCGCTTCCACCTCCACGTTCTCACGCCGTTGGTCCTGCGACAATGTCCGCCTCTGCCTCCTCAGCCTCCATTGCAGGGGCAATTCACAGTGCCCCTCCAGCATACCACATGTGCAGGGCACGGCGGTGTCATGCTGTTCTGCACCTGGTTTGCCTGGGCGAAAGGAGTCACAAAGGGGATGAACTGCTCCGTGTCCTTCAGGCAGGGAGTTCCTACAAGTCACTTGCACAAATGGCTTAATGCATGCTCCGTTGCTTTCACAGTGACAGCCAAATTGTCACCATTCGCCAGAGGGATGACTACTGGCTCTCCACCTTGTTGGACCCTCGCTACCGGTCCAAAAAGGGAGCCTTTTTTTACACCCGCTGAGAGGGAGGACAAACTGAACTACTATAGAGGCATCCTATGTAGTCAGTTGACTGCTGCCTATCTGCGCCATCGCCCATCCTCTCGCAGGTCTGACCGGGGGGGCCCTCTGCGCTCATGTTCCACTGCCATGGCTGCTGGAGTGGGGTGGCAGGAGCAGTACCAGCTCTATCAGCAGCAGCCTGAGTCTAGAGTCGCTGATAAGAGGCTTTCTTCACTCGCATAGTGAAGAAACTACTCACCAGCAGCTAGACATAGAGCAGAACCTGAACCAGCAGGTGGTGGCATACTTGGACAGCACCCTGCCACCCCACATTAAAGATCCACTGGACTACTGGGCAGCCAAACTGGATTTGTGGCTGCAACTCACAAAGTTTGCCCTGGAAAAGCTGTCCTGCCCGGCCAGTAGTGTGGCATCAGAGCGGGTGTTTAGTGTGGCGGGGGCCATAGTTACCCCAAGAAGAACTCGCCTGTCCAACCAAAATGTGGAGAGACTGACCTTTGTCAAGATGAATCAGGTGTGGATCAGCCAGGATTTCCACCCACCAATGCCTGATGGTACTTGCCGGGATCCCACGAGGAACCCCCGAGACGTCAGGACACGGGAAAAACAGGCTACGAAACACGGAAACTTTAATGCAAGGTAACAGAAGCACATGACTATGACAGACATACTGCAGAGTACTGTTACAGATCAGCGGGTGAAAACCCACTGTGCTACTAACGGTATGTACCCTAAAGGGGCATGACTAAGCAGCTACCTGGACTTCACTAGAGCCCCTGATGGTGGGCATAGACTTTGCCGTTTAGGGTAGCTGCCAGGTGCCTCTCCAGAGCCGTACCCGTACAGTAGTAACTGGTCAGGAGGACCAGGAGATACCTATGAAGGTACCGACAGTAGAAACAGTAACCCGGCATGAACGGAATCTAGGCATGACAGAATACAGGAATAGACAGGACAGAGCCAGAAGCAGTTACCTGCACCGTAAGCAATGGCGGCAAGGCGGCCCCAGGCAGAGCTGCAAACGGAAACAGACAAGGACCACTATAAAGGCTGTCTGCAGCCCGGAAATAGCCATTTTTAACTCGATTTGCCGCAAATAAATACGGATCAAAGCGAATTTTTTCAGAAAAGTTGGCTAACCGGTAAAATCCAATTTTTTCGAAATTCGCACATCTCTAGTAAACATCTACAAAAACATGGACAAACTGCGGAGCATGTGGCAATTGTTTTTTTTTTTTTTCACAGAGTGTGGCTAAGACTTATCTGCTTCGGATAAACATACTCTTAGGCCAGGTTCCTATGACGGATTTTCCACACAATTGGTGGGTTTTCCACATCTAACTCCGGATGGAAAATGCTTTCAATCCCCCTCACATTATGATTAAAGAGAAAACCTCAATGTCGTTCACGCACAGCATTTTTTCCCTGATCATGGATTGAAAAACAGCGTTACAGAAAAAACAAAGAAACATCTTTATTCTTGGGGCTTCACTTGGAAATTCCCAATGTTGACGCATATGGAGCTCATCACAGGAAAGGAGCAATACTTTGTGGATTCAATGCTCTTTAATGAATTCCAGGTATTTGTATAAATCATTTATATTTAAGACATTCTGAGTTTATTGGCTAGCTGCTCCTGTATTGTGTCTAATGTTCTTCATTGTATATCCTTCAATAAATATTACTCTTCTATTATGCTGAGTATAGATAATTTCTCTATATTCTTTCCATTCTTCTCCTGTTTAAGCCTTTCCTATTCCTGTAATTAAAGCCTGGACCATTAGACACTACATTGGGCACATAGGTACATTGGGTGTCTGGCACAGTTTTTGTAAAGGTCTCAGCTCTCTAGGACGTATGATTATTTCCCAAAAATATAATAGCCAATAGAAGATCGCAGTTCCTTCATTCTTGACATACAGAGTTTTACATTGGATTTCTATAAGAATTCAGCCATTTTTCTTCGCTGTTATAGGTCACTGTTATGGGGACAGAGTGCTGTGGAGGTCATTATTAAGGGGTGTGACGCTATGGAGGTCACTGTTATAGGGGCAGGGTGCTGTGGAGGTCACTGTTATGGGGGCAGGGTGCTGTGGAGGTCACTGTTATGGGGGCAGAGTGCTGTGGAGGCCACTATTAAGGGGTGTGACACTGTGGAGGTCACTGTTAAGGGGACAAAGTGCTGTGGAGGTCACTGTTATGGGGGCAGGGTGCTGTGGAGGTCACTGTTAAGGGGACAGAGTGCTGTGGAGGCCACTATTAAGGGGTGTGACACTGTGGAGGTCACTGTTATGGGGGCAGGGTGCTGTGGAGGTCACTGTTATGGGGGCAGAGTGCTGTGGAGGCCACTATTAAGGGGTGTGACACTGTGGAGGTCACTGTTATGGGGGCAGGGTGCTGTGGAGGTCACTGTTATGGGGGCAGGGTGCTGTGGAGGTCAATGTTATAGAGGCTCTATGGATATCTTTTAACCACACACACAAACACAAGATCATTCAGCTCACTATGGCTCTATCTAGCATGTATTCTCCAGTGGCCAGGCATCATGTGCTGTTTCCCCAAGTGAACCTGGACGGTGAAATGAGGCCCCTCTGTCACACAGCGACCCACTATAGTACTAGCTGTCTGTCAGAATGATCTCCTACCTAACAATATAAATGTAATATATAGGTAAACATAAATGATATCCATCATCCTGGTAACCACAATAGAAATGACTTCACATCTTCCTTAGGTCTGAAGAATCCCAACCAAGGCGTCATCTCATCAGAAATGTTGTATGACCGCAAAACTCATAGAGAACGGTAGTAGCGCTGTCATCACTCCAGGGAACTTAATAATAGAAGGAGCTGGAAAGAAACGGTTCAATTAAAATATTTATACAAGAAAGATGAGAGGAACGTGTAATAGAAGTAATGATAAGTATTATTTCTAATGCACTGGGTGGTGGATGAGCGTTATGTCCAGGGGACTGGGGAGGGTGAGCAGTTTTTCCAAGGTACTCGGTGGTGGGTGATCAGTATGTCAAGGAGACAGGTGGTGGGTGCGCGGTATGTTAAGGGGACTGGGTGGAAGGTGAGCTCTATGTCCAGGGGACTGGGTGGTAGGTGAACTGTATGTTCAGGGGACTGGGTGGTTGGTGAGTGGTATGTACAGGGGACTGGGTGGAGGGTGAGTGATATGTCTAGGGGACTGAGTGGCGGGTGAATGATATGTCCAGGGGACTGGGTGGTGGGTGAGCGGTATGTCCTGGGGACTGGGTGGCGGGTCACTTTGGTAAGGGTAAGTTTTGTAGTGTAGAGGGAGCAAAACAGATTGTTAGGGGTCATGGAGAGACTTAGCAGAGAGATAGCCGATGAGGAAAGAGTAGAGCAGGCATTCCAGAAGTGTAGGGGTGATAGGGGTTTAGAGATAGTTTTGTAGTTTGCCGCACAGGTTGGATCAAGAAATATTTTTCAGGGTTTTGAAAGAATGTTTAAAAGAGAAGGGGGAGCTAGCAGAAGAGAGAAAGGTTGAAAAATTTAGTTTGATGAGTAGTGACAGCTGATTGGAGAGACTGGATGAGGTATGAGGGAATATGGTCAGTAGTGCAGGTGGTAGGTTGAGTAAAAAGCTTTAGAAGCATATTTCCATCATGAATAGCAGCATAAATTTAGCCGGATATGCTGCACAGTTGCACCTTTTTCTTTCCAAAAACAGTTTCAATTTTATAAGTTTATAACTGCATAATTAAGCTCATTTTAGTGTGTTAATACCAGTATTTAGTGTGTTCGTAGCAGGGCACCTTTAACAATGCCTGTGTTTGTTACCAGAAAAAAACAGTTTCCATTTTTCTACTGTTTAGAAAAGTACAATTCAATGTATTTTAGTGAGCAATGTGTTCAATGAGACATTTAACCCCTTCAGGACACATTCATTCTGACGTGTCACTTTATGTGGTAATAACTCTAGAATGCTTTTACTTATCCAAGCAATTCTGAGATTTTCTCATGATGACCTATCCTCAGGATTGCAATTTTTCCACACATATAGAATTAAGTTTTTTTTATTGCGTTCATCTGACAGGACAGATCCTGAGATATTTTTATAGAGCCAATTATTACGAAAAAAGTGATACTTAATATGTTAAGGCTTTGAGCTGCTATAGCAGGCATCCTCAAACTGCGGGCCTCCAGCTGTTGCAAAACTACAACTCCCAGCAGACCTCAGACCAGACCCCCATTAGACCTCAGACCAGACCCCCATTGGACCTCCAAACCCCCATCAGACCTCCAGACCCCCTATATAAGACCACCATTAAACTTCCAGGCCCCACTAGACCTCCAAACCCCAAATCAGACCCTAGACCAGACCAACATACCTCCATTAGACCTCAGACCAGACCTCCAGACCCCCATTAGAGACTTCCAGCCCAATCAGACAACCATTAGACTGCCAGACACCCTCAATCAGACCCCCATTAGACTTTCAGTCCCCCCAATAAGACCCCCATTATACTTCCAGACCCTCACTTAACTTCCAGACCACCATTAGACCTCCAAACCCTCATATTAAACCTCAGACCCGACCTCAAGACCCCCAATTAGACCCCCAGACTCTCATATCAGACGCTAGACCAGACCTCCAGACCCCCATTAGACTTACAGACCCCCATTAGACCTCCAGACCCCAAATCAGACCGTAGACCAGACCTCCATACCGCCATTTGACCTCAGACTAGACCCCCATTAGACTTCCAGACCCCCCCAATCAAACAACCATTAGACTGCCAGACCCACATTAGACCCCCAGGCCCCCATATTAGACCCCCATTATTACTCCAGCATAGAGTGATTTATATTTTGGCCATATATAACGAGTTTTGGGCACATCTGTGTGTGCGTTTAGGCCGCAACCGTATTTACAGTATTCCAGCAGAAAATACATTTTATTTGGGACAAATTTGAATCCAATATAGACCTACATCCAAATACAGTGTGTATATTAAAAATTACATTATCTCTGATCTAGTGTAGTGCCCAAAATCGGTATTTTGCTGTATTAAGTACCTTACTTCAAGTCAATAGAGTGTGTATCGTAAAAATTACATTATCTCTGATCTAGTGTAGTGCCCAAAATCAGTATTTTTCTGTCTCCAGTACCTTACTGCAAGACAATACAGTGTATTGCAAAAATTACATTACTTGGGCCTAGTGTAGTGCCCAAAATCTGTATTTTTCTGTATCCAGTACCTTACTGCATGACAATACAGTGTGTATTGTTTAACTTACACTATCTCTGGGCTAGTGTAATTCCCAAAATCTGTATTTTTCTGTATCCAGTACATTACTGCATGTCAATAAAGTGTTTATCGTAAAAAAATACATTATCTCTGGCCTAGTGTAGTGCCCAAAATCTGTATTTTTCTGTATCCAGTACCTTACTGCAAGTCAATACAGTGTATCTGTCATGAGTTGGAGGTCCCGCGAAAGACCTCCGCGTCGTATCACAATAAACATAGGGCCAGGATACGGACAAAACCGAGTTTATTGTACAAACACAAGCAAAGGAATAAGCACAGGGAAAACATAACCTCTATGCACCGTCCGCTCAGTGGGAGAAACCCCCACCGCACGACTGTCTAGCAATACTCCAGAGGGGCATGTCTAAGCAAACCCAGGTGTTCACTAGAGCCCCTGATGGTGGGGAAAGTCTTTGCTGCAGGGGGTTGCCAGGGTCCACTCTGGAGCGTGAACTAGACAGTGACAACAGGAGCGAACGGTCACAGGTACCGGTGGTACCGACGGTGCATAGTAACAAGACATAAAAGCAAACATAGGCAAATACATACTATCAGGAGTTCCAGCAAGAACACAGGAGTGGCAAAGGGCAGAGAAGATCTTGCTCCACCAGTGACATACTACGTGGCCTTGCCATTGCACTCTGCAGCAAGGAAGGCTGCAGCACAAGCTAGCAGAACATGGAGCAAACACACACACGAGGCTATGGTCACCAGCACCATGAGAGATGCTGCACGGGCAAAGCCCGCTGCACCAGCAGCAGGGAGGCTGCTCAGAGGGCATGACCCAGGACACGTACAAGACAAGCTAGCAGAACATGGAGCAAACACACCAACGAGGCTATGGTCACCAGCACCATGAGAGATGCTGCACGGGCAAAGCCCGCTGCACCAGCAGCAGGGAGGCTGCTCAGAGGGCATGACCCAGGACACGTACAAGACATAGCTCATAGCTACCAGCACCATGAGAGGTGCTGCATGGGCAGGTGCCCGCTGCATCAGCAGCAAAGAAGCTGCTCCGAGGGCATAGCTTAGGGCATAGCATGTTCCCCCTCCGAGGAACGACAGACCCCCTTCTGGGGAAACAGGAAACACAGCAAGGCAAGACATAACATAACAGGCAAACCAATAACCGAGACACAGGAGTACGAACAACATCAAGCAATGGACGACAGGCAAAGGAACACGGGCAAGGACAACAGCAGGAGACGAAGCAATAGACAACAAGCAGTGGACAACAATGAACAAGTAGGGGAACCTACAGAGCACAGACGGACACAGATCCCATGGGTCAGCAGCATGGGAGACAGAGAAGAACCAAGGAGCAGGACAGACAAACACAAGGAGAGCTGACCCAGAACTGAGGCAAAGTCAGCCTTATATACAGGTTCCATGGGTGCAGCAAAGGGGCCACACCCATGGACCAGACAGAGAGGATTAACTCCTGATACACACACAGGGGATTCAACCCAAACAGAATCACATACAAACATACTGAAACGAAGCTGCAGCGAGGAACTGCAGCACACGAATGGACGGAAGGTCACGGCCGGAAACAGCGGCCGTGACAGTATCGCAAAAATTACATTCTCTTGAGCCTAGTGTAATGCCCAAAATCTGTATTTTTCTGTATCCAGTACCTTACTGCATGTCAATAACAGTGTGTATTGTAAAAATTACATTATCTCTGAGCTAGTGTAGTGCCCAAAATCTGTATTTTTCTGTCTCCAGTACCTTACTGCATGTCAATACAGTGTGTATTGTAAAAATTGTGCTGGGTCACATGCTGCACTTGGCCAATCACAGCCATGCCATTAGTAGGCATGGCTGTGGTGGCTTCTTAGGGCAAGAAGTAAAACGCTAGCTGATTGGCTGTGATAATGCCACCAGCCATGCTAAACACACGTTCAGACAATACAGTGGCTGCAGGGCAGGCCAGCACCTCCAAGGCATAAAGGGCAACCTCAGGACATGTGCCCAATTTGAAGACCCAGAAGTTGAATGGGGCAGACCTAGTGGCGTAGCTAGAAATGATTGGGCACTACAGCAAATTTTTGAATGGGGCCCCCCTCCCCCAGTAATTTTTGCGCAACCCCTTCCTTTCATGCCGCCATGCCTGTGGCTACTACTAAAGATCACTCTCTCAGACCAGGCCCGGCAGCTGTTCCATTCACTTTCTACACTGTCTATACTGCCACTGTATATAATTTCATTGTATAATACTGTTAGTCCTCCTCCTCCTCCTGGATGGGTCACGGCCCCAGTTGCTTCCCCTGCTTCCCCTGTAGCTATTCCCCTAGGCAGACCCATCAGTCAGTACGTGTACTGTTCCACCATGTTGCTGAAATGCTGCCTCCTGCTAACATGTTCCAGATCTGCTGGTGGTGCAGGTTGTTGTGGCGTGATGACAAAGCTTTCCCACATTTCGGCCATGCTAACCCAGCCTTCTGAGGTGCTGGCGGTGACCCAGCTACGATGGCGAATTCTTCCTCCTCCTCCTCTGCCTTCACCTTGTGCTTCCACTGAGTCCCCGGTGTCAGGTGTGAATGCCATCAGCAGCGTGTCTACTAGCGGACTCATCTTCCTATTACACTCCAGTGAGGGAATTAGGATGGCACGTTGTCCTTGTAACGGGGATGCAGCAGGGTGGCCACCCAGTAAGCAGCACAAGTTATAATGTGGCAGTAACTGGGCGGTCGTTGCGCAGGCACTGCAGCATGTTGTCGCTCATGTCTGCCAGGCTGCCCAGAGGCAAGGACAAGCTATCCTCTTTGAGGGAGGTGTATCGTCTGTGTCCTCTGTATCCCCCAGCGTTCCTCCTCCTCCTCCTCATCCTCCAGAACTGTTCCCTGGCTGGACCATTGTGTTCCAGGACAGGGCCTATGTTGGTGCAGGAACCCACCCTCCGAGCCACTTGTAATTGGCTGGCCTTAAGTTAAGGATAAGGCGTGTATATAGTTTTGTTTCTTTATATAGTAAGTTTAGCTGCATTATAGTTATTTTAAAATGTTTTTAAGTAAATTTGTAAATAGTTTGTTAATGGTTTGAGTGAAAGGGGGGGGGGGGTTGTGTGTGTTCGATTAACTCAGCGTTTCTCAAATGGGGGGGCGCGAGGCTCCATAAAGGGGGGTTCCAGGTGACAGGAGATGAACGCTTCCACTGTGGAAGCGTTCATCTCCATAGCGATCTGTATCGCCGTCCTCTGGACAGCGATACAGATCGCTGTGCTGTGCGGCAGGGAGGGAGAGCGCTCCCTGTCCTCTGACAGGCTGAGGCCTGGCCGCAGCCTATCAGAGCGGTTCAGGCGGGGCGATGACGTCATCGCGCCGCCTGAGCAGAGTGCACAGCGGGACACAGGCCGGAAGAGGCCTGCATCCAGCGCTTCAAGGGAGGTAAGTATTGGGTGGGTTGGTGGCTTGGGGACCACCCACCCACCCTGGACCCAATTGGGGGAGAGCCTGCACATAATTTGGGGGAGGGGGAAGCCTTGACCCTGCACATGATTTGGGGGAGGGGGTTAATGTAGCCTGCACATGATTGGGGAGGGGGTTAATGGAGCCTGCATATGATTGGGGGGGTTAATGGAGCCTGCACATGATTTGGGGAGGGGAGCCTGGACCCTGCACATGATTTGGGGGAGGGGGTTAATGTAGCCTGCACATGATTGGGGAGGGGTTAATGGAGCCTGCATATGATTGGGGGGTTAATGGAGCCTGCACATGATTTGGGGAGGGTTAGCTGGAGCCTGCACATGATTTGGGGAGGGTTAATGGAGCCTGCACATGATTTGGGGGTTAATGGAGCCTGCACATGATTTGGGGGGGTTAATGGAGCCTGCATATGATTTGGGGGGGGGGGGGTTAATGGCCCTCACCTGTGGGGAGATTGGTGTACTTATAACAATTTTATAGACAAATGATACTATTTACAGTCGCGTGGGGGGGCGCGAAATGTTTTCTTCTTCCTAGGGGGGGCATGACAGAAAATAATTGAGAAGCACTAGATTAACTGAATTGATTTTCACTGTCTGGTGTTCAGGAATTTCTGCACCCCAAATTCAGCACATGTGGCAGGCAGGGGATGTGCGTCAGACCGGCTAGGCCCAGACCTGCTAGTATATTTCGCCCATTAGCGCACAACACCAGGCCGGGCTGGAGGCTCAGTGGCACCAACCAATGGTCGGTCTGTTGTTCCATGCCTGTCCACAGCTCCTGCGCGGTGCGGGGTTTGTCCCACAAACACACAAGTTTTAAAACAACCTGCTGTCGTTTCCCCCTGGCTGTGCTGCTGTGGGTGGTGAAAGTGTTACACTGAGCGGATGAGGAGGAGGTAGAGGAGGAGGAAGCCGAGGAGGAGGAGGAGGAGGAGGAAGCGAGGAGGAGGAGGAGGAGGAGGAGGAGGAGGAGGAGGAAGCGAGGAGGAGGAGGAGGAAGCGAGGAGGAGGAGGTAACAGGATACAAAGAGAAATGCCCAGCAATCCTCAGGATCAGTACAGGATAAGTAATGTAATGTATGTACATACTGACTGCACCAGCAGAATAGTGAGTGCAGCTCTGGAGTAAAATAAAGGATTTAAGTCAGCATCAGTACAGGATAAGTAATGTATGTACACAGTGACTGCACCAGCAGAATAGTGAGTGCAGCTCTGGAGTATAATACAGGATGTAACTCGGGATCAGTACAGGATAAGTAATGTATGTACACAGTGACTCCACCAGCAGAATAGTGAGTACAGCTCTGGAGTATAATACAGGATGTAACTCAGGATCAGTACAGGATATGTAATGTATGTACACAGTGACTGCACCAGCAGAATAGTGAGTGCAGCTCTGGAGTATAATACAGGATGTAACTCAGGATCAGTACAGGATAAGTAATGTATGTACACAGTGACTGCACCAGCAGAATAGTGAGTGCAGCTCTGGAGTATAATACAGGATGTAACTCAGGATCAGTACAGGATAAGTAATGTATGTACACAGTGACTGCAGCCAGCAGAATAGTGAGTGCAGCTCTGGAGTATAATACAGGATGTAACTCAGGATCAGTACAGGATAAGTAATGTATGTACACAGTGACTGCACCAGCAGAATAGTGAGTGCAGCTCTGGAGTATAATACAGGATGTAACTCAGGATCAGTACAGGATAAGTAATGTATGTACACAGTGACTGCACCAGCAGAATAGTGAGTGCAGCTCTGGAGTATAATACAGGATGTAACTCAGGATCAGTACAGGATAAGTAATGTATGTACACAGTGACTGCACCAGCAGAATAGTGAGTGCAGCTCTGGAGTATAATACAGGATGTAACTCAGGATCAGTACAGGATAAGTAATGTATGTACACAGTGACTGCACCAGCAGAATAGTGAGTGCAGCTCTGGAGTATAATACAGGATGTAACTCAGGATCAGTACAGGATAAGTAATGTATGTACACAGTGACTGCACCAGCAGAATAGTGAGTGCAGCTCTGGAGTATAATACAGGATGTAACTCAGGATCAGTACAGGATAAGTAATGTATGTACACAGTGACTGCACCAGCAGAATAGTGAGTGCAGCTCTGGAGTATAATACAGGATGTAACTCAGGATCAGTACAGGATAAGTAATGTATGTACACAGTGACTGCACCAGCAGAATAGTGAGTGCAGCTCTGGAGTATAATACAGGATGTAACTCAGGATCAGTACAGGATAAGTAATGTATGTACACAGTGACTGCACCAGCAGAATAGTGAGTGCAGCTCTGGAGTATAATACAGGATGTAACTCAGGATCAGTACAGGATAAGTAATGTATGTACACAGTGACTGCACCAGCAGAATAGTGAGTGCAGCTCTGGAGTATAATACAGGATGTAACTCAGGATCAGTACAGTATAAGTAATGTAATGTATGTACATAGTGACTGTACCAGCAGAATAGCGAGTGCAGCTCTGGAGTATAATACTGAATAAGTAATGTAATGTATGTACATAGTGACTGCACCAGCAGAATAGTGAGTGCAGCTCTGGAGTATAATAAAGGATGTAACTCAGGATCAGTACAGGATAAGTAATGTTATGTATGTACACAGTGACTGCACCAGCAGAATAGTGAGAGCAGCTCTGGAGTAAAATAAAGGATGTAAGTCAGCATCAGTACAGTATAAGTAATGTAAAATATGTACATATTGCCTCTGCTACGTATTTTATAAATTACAAGGGCTCTATGCACTGGATTGAGAAATCACCTGATGAGTAGTAGATGCAATTTTCATTCTTATTCCCTAAAAATAGAAAAGAAACAAAAGCAGTGAATTCATTGTGTCCATATCTGAGGGATAATGGTGCAGATAAAAGAGTAGTCTACAGATATATAACGGACCAACATCTTTCTCCCAGAAACAGCGCCCCTCCTGTCCACTGGCTGTTCCTGTAATGCTGAGGATCTGTAACAAAAGACTCTCTCCATGGATTGACATGGCTGCTCCTGCTCAAGGGAGCATCACGGATCACACTGAAGGCTGAGACCACCACAAATCCTGATAATACTTGTGTAAATATTAGAGATGAGTGAGCCTTTTAAGAGTAGGGGTTTTTGGCTCCATTTTGCCTCTCAGAGGTACTAAGGGGGCCATTTACTATTCTGAAACATGCCTCAATTAGGCGTATTTCTCGCCCGTCTTATTCATCATTTTCTATGCCCGTTAGGCATAGAAAATGGTCTAAATATAAGACAGCAAGGAAGATGTCTTACATTTAGAACTGGCGCTGGATGCACTGAAGTTATTGAGAGGCCTACACCTCTTAATAACTTTGGTGGAACCACCACCAGCTGTGGGCCTTTATTAAGACCAGCATCTAAAACACCAGTCTTCATAAATGTGCCCCAAATTCCTTTTATATATCAGGAGTGGGCTGCTCTCTGAGCTACTTTCCCAAAGCTCCTGCAGCAGTGACGAGTAATGCTCCCTCTCCACACCATGTTGCTTCATTCTCTGGCTCCAACAACGCTCAACTCCACTTCTCAACTTCTCCACTTCGACTCCACTATATCTTCCTCCAAGCCCTCCCTTGGTAGGAAGCAGGACTAGCCCACTTCTGCTGTAAGATACACTGTGTCCTGCTGGACAACCAGGCACATTATATGTAATAACAGCTGCATAGCCATTAGAGACAGTAGCTATGTGTATGAATGATACTACATACCCCCCCCCCCCCCATTTAAAATCAAGCTGCTCTCGACTTGTGTTTAGGGTACCCCTTTAAGTGCTGCTTTAGACTACTTTCTATTACATATCTTCTTTTAGGTGTTCAAGTCCCCATAACTCAATATGAGCTGAAATTGCTACTGTCTAAAAATTAAAGCAGAGCTCTCTACTCACTTCGAGGTTATACTAGGCATTCACTTATTACTCCAACATCTGTACGAAATGGCCAGCGTTGTATCTGGAGTGTGGGGGTGTCATTACTCTGTAATCCCACCACTATATAATGGAAGGGTGGCTTCATCCTGTAATCACTCTGCTGCATCAAGGTCATCACTGTGAAGAGTAAACCTGGTAGCTTCTCACTCTTCTCCTTGGGGTAATGCATAGTATTTCAAGGCACCTAGAACCTGTAGGAGGAACCATCCTACCATTCTTAGTTCCCGTGAGGGCTGAGCCTCTCTAAATAAAAGCCTAACTCACATATTGTGGCAGCAGGGTTACCCTTTAAAGTATTAAGGCACTGGTGCTTCTTGTGACTCTACGTCATGGTCCTCCTGTGTAGCAACAGCACATGATCCCAAAGACACAGGACATACTGGCTCCTTCCCCTCCCAAGTCTGTGGAGAGAAAACGGTTAAGGGCATATACAAACACAGTACAATACCTAGGCTTCCTAGACTGACTCAGGGCAAAATTGCCGTTTTATACTTTTCAGTCCTCAGAGGCAGTCCACATGAGCAATGGAGCAGGGGTAGCTAACTCTCTAGCTAGCAGTGCTATTTCACCAAAGTGCATTCAAAAAGTGGATAATCAAAAATTGCATTGTTTTTCCAGCCAAAAATAGTCTGTACAATGGGCTACAGTGCTTGGATGTTGCAAAAACTTTTAAAACTTTAGTGCAAAAATGTCACAGTTGAGGTCACAAAGAGCTCAGGTACTCGCTTGAGTCCATTCCTTGGGTGCTGGCTTATAACATTGCAGAAACCACAAAACATAGTGCAAAAAATCCTAAGAGCAAAGTAATTTGTAATCTACAAGAGACAGTAACAATGGTATTTGCAATCCACATGAGGTAGTAGGCAATTCCCACAGTGGGCAGGTTTCCCATTTAACCTCAGAAGGGGGGGTGTTTGGAGCAAAGGTGCCCAACCTGCAGGTAGTTATTGGATGATTGATGGAGTCCTTGAAGTCCAGACACAAAAGGAGAGGATAAAAAAGGGCCAAAATATGAACTCAAACGTGACCAAGTTGTCTCAGTCGTTTATTCCAGTGTTCACGTCACAGCGCCTTCAGTCTCTGTACCTGAATATTCATCCTGATGAATTCCTGATAACGGGCAGGTGGCTTACACTTGTTGGTCCGTTGGGACCTCCACAAGGACAGCTCGGAGTCTTAGGAGGTGGAGATAGAGTCTGGGACTTGTGATGGAAGGTCAGCAATCAGACATGGTTCTATAGAAGCAGTGATCTCAGCAACTGGCATGAACACTCGGATTTGAGGCTAGAGAAACCATGAAAGTAGGTCAAGCATGGAAGGCTCTGTGGGGGTCTTGCATTCTGAAGGCAATGGCAGTTCAGGTGACTTATCCACTTCCCTTTGGCTGCTCCTAAACAGGTTCCTGTAGGCATTTGGTGAGCTGGTTGCGGCATACTCACTGAATGCCTTTAGCTTCTCTCTGGATCTCATAGACTTCAGATGAGGGGGCGGCCACCATTGTATCTGACTTGCACTCCCAGTAACTAGCGAGTAGTGATGAGCAGCATAGGTAATATTCACGATATATCTCGAATTTTTGGCCTAATGTTAGCCATAAATTCTAGAATTTGTGACCTCCAGTCAATATTTTCTTGATTGAGAAAATCAGCAATTGGTATTTTTGAGATAAAAATTAGTGATTAGAATAGTCGTGATCAACAACATGAAAACACTAGCCGGTTATTATATTTGCTATAACTGGTGGATTCACTAGTCTATGGTTGGAAAGAACAGGTTAACTGCAGCAAAAGTCACTAATGCAAGGGGCAGAGGGACAGCTAAGGTAATGTAGCTAAGCTGGTGTCACAGCAGAAAAGATGATGCTGCAAAACTGTAGATCCAACGGAACTGGTAGTGTAACAGAGCCTATGATGCTGTAGAGCTGATGGTATAGCAGATGTAGCAGCAGTGGAGACGTAGCAGGACCGGAGGTGCAGCAGTGCTGAAGATGATACAAAGCTGGTGATATAGGCAAACTGACCATGTTGCAAAGCTGGTGGTATATCATAGCTGAAGGTGATGCAGATTCAATGGCGAGTTGAGTGCTCTCCTCTGTGTTGTCTGATAAACTATTTGGCACTGGTATCTATGCCTTTATGTAACTGGACTATGGAGCCTGGTCTGATAAATCCAGCTTACGTAATAGTGAATGAGATCAGGTTGCATCAGAAGAAGGCAAGCCGGTGGAGAAAGAGCGGTACCGTGGGCAAAACTATGTTATTACTAGGAGGATACTTTTACATGTGAGAGGTGAGCTAGAAAAAAGTCCAATCTATAGAGGCCTCACTTCGTAAATTATGGGATTTAACCTCTTAAGGACATAGGACGACGGTACGCCTATGTCCGAGTCCTAGACACAGGTGCACCATACGTCTCGTATGTAAAAAAAATAAAATCAGAACATGGTTCCTGCTGCGATGCAGCAGGAACCATGTGTAAATGCCGAGGGGGGTCCTGTGACCCCCACATATCGGCGCCCACATATCGGCGATCGCTGCAAACCACAGGTCAATTCAGACCTGCGGTTTGCAGTGCTTGCTGACATTTCTGATCCCAGTGGTCTGTTACCGCGGGGATCAGACAGTTAATTGTCTGATTAACTGGGAGAGGCGGCACAGAGGAGAAGGATGCGGCGCAGAACTCTGGAAAGTCGGCGCTGGGCACGAACGGCGGTGGGTGCGGACGGGCACCCTGCATCCCTGGACCTCCCCTTGGGCACCTTATTTCTTTGACTGACAGGTTAGTAAAACCTGTTTTTTGACAAAATTAAGCTACTGATCGCATTTATAATCCCACATTAGGAATCATGAGGAGACCCTGAGCATCAGCATATGTTTAGCTGACAGGGTGAAAACTGGTGACAGAATCCCTTTAAAACATGTTTTTTTTTTTCTAGAATGCTGTTATTGTGTTAAAGTAAAATAAATAAAAAAAAGTATACATATTAGGTTTTGCCGTGTCCATAAAAACCTGTTCTATAAAAATATCCCATGATCTAACACCTCATGTAAATACTGTAAAAAAAATTAATAAAAACAGTGTCAAAAAAAAAAATTGTCACCTCACATAACAAAAAGTGTAATAGCAAGCGATCAAAATTTTATGTGAACCCCAAAATAGTGCAAATTAATCCGACATCTCATCCCGCAAAAAATGATATTATTGTGTAAAACTTAAATAAATAAATGTATACATATTATGTATCGCTGCATCCGTAACAACCTGCTCTATAAAAATAACACATGAACTAACCCCTCAGGTGAACAGAGCAAAAAAAAGAAATATAAAGCCATTTTTGTCTCCTTACATCACAAAAAGTGTAATAGCAAGCGACCAAAATGTCATATGCACCCCAATATAGTGCCAATTAAACCGCCATCTCATGCCACAAAAAATGAGCCCCTACATAAGACTGTTTCCCAAAAAATAAAAATAAAATATGCCTTTCAGAATGTGGAGACACTAAAAAATCATTTTTTTCACAAATGCTTTATTATGAAAAACTGAAACAAAAATTCCCCAAAAGTAGTCATATTTGGTATTATCGCGTCCGTAACATGCTCTATAGAAATAGCACACAATATAACCTGTCAGATCAACTATTTAAATAACAAAAAATAAAAACGGTCCCAAAACAGCAATTTTTTAAAAAATTTCCAACTTAATCTATTTTTCCAGTAACAAAGCAAGGGTTAACAGCCAAACAAAACTCAATATTTATTGCCTTCATTCTTTAGTTTGCAGAAACACCCCATATGCGGTCGTAAACTACTGTACGGGCACACGGAAGGGCTTGGAAGGAAGGGAACGCCATATGGTTTTTGGAAGGGGGATTTTGCTGGACTGGTTTTTTGACACCATGTCCCATTTGAAGCCCCCCCGATGCACCCCTAGAGTAGAAACTCCATAAAAGTGACTCCATCTAAGAAACTACACCCCTCAAGGTATTCAAAACTGATTTTACAAACTTTGTTAACCCTTTGGGTGTTCCACAAGAGTTATTGGCAAATGGGGGTGAAATGTCAGAATTTCTATTTTTTGTTACCTTGCCTCAAAAAAAGTGTAATTTAGAGCAACAAAAAAATTATATGTACCCTAAAATAGTACCAACTAACTGCCACCCTATCCCGTAGTTTCCAAATTAGGGTCACCTCTTTGGAGTTTCTATTCTAGGGTTGCATCGGGGGGCTTCAAATGGGACATGGTGTCTAAAAACCAGTCCAGTAAAATCTGCCTTCCAAAAACTATATGGCGTTCCCTTCCTTCTGTGCCCTGACGTTTGGCCATACAGCAGTTTACGACCACATATGAGGTGTTTCTACAAACTACAGAATCAGGGCAATAAATATTGAGTTCTGTTTGGCTGTTAACCCTTGCTTTGTTACTGGAAAAAATGGATTAAAATGGAAAATTTGCCCAAAAAGTTGAAAATCTGAAATGTTATCTCCATTTGCCATTAACTTTTGTTAACCTAAAGGGTTAACAAAGTTTGAAAGATCAGTTTTGAATACCTTGAGGGGTGTAGTTTCTAGAATGGGTCATTTTTGGGTGTTTTCTATTATGTAAGCCTCACAAACTGATTTTCAAGATTTGCTTCTAAACTTCTAAGCCTTGTAACATCCCCAAAAATTAAATGGCATTTCCAAAATGATCCATACATGAAGTAGACATATGGGGAATGTACATTAATAGCTATTTTTGGTGGTATTACTATGTATTATAGAAATAGAGAAATTGAAACTTGGAAAATAGCAAATTTTTTAAAATTTTTGGTAAATTTGGTATTTTTTTATAAATAAAAATACACTTTTTTTTACTTCATTTTACCAGTGTCATGAAGTACAATATGGGATGAAAAAACAATCTCAGAATGGCCTGGATAAGTAAAAGCGTTTTAAAGTTATCACCACATAAAATGAAACTGGTCAGATTTAAAAAAAATTGCCTGGTCCTTCAGGTGAAATAGGGCCATGTCCTTAAGGGGTTAAAGGATTTCAGCAGCAAATGTTGTGGGTTACAGTAATTACAGATGTTGTGGGTCTTCATTAGTAAGGCACAGAAGTATATATCCTGTCTGCGATGCCATTTGCGGCCCCCCAGGGCCCACCGGGTCCCAGTATTTAGGAATGACGAGTAGTATGTTGTGGCCCTAATAGTTTGAATCACGGGGCTTATACCTGGATACTGCTGTCCCCCGGGGTTAGGCTCCGCAGTAAAAAAGGAGTTGTAGCAGGTGGAGTAAGTAGAGTCCAGACATGGTGAAGTTTAACGTTTTTTACTTGAACAAACTGGCAATGAACTTGTGTCATTCAAAAAATACTTGGTCTTTCTCTTGGTTCCAGCAGTCTAAGGGTAAACTGGCAGGTAAACTTGAATACTTTGCTTTATCCCTCTGCTGCTGTGCTAATCCTTGGCTTCAGTCTGGTTCCCCTCAGCTTCAGTTACTGTTTCTAATGAGAGTGAGGAATCCTATGACCTGTTTTCCTGAGGGGTCTTTGGCTCCACTTTGCCTCTCAGAGGTACTAAGTCCTTTTATATATCAGGAGTGGGAGGCTCTCTGAGCTACTTTCCCAAAGCTCCTGCAGCAGGGGGAATCGCATACCTCCCAACCGTCCCCGATCCAGCAGGGCAGTCCTGGATTTCAGTGGCTGTCCCGCGGTCCCGGTACAGGGGAGGTAGGTTCGCTCCCAGGCCACTCTCTCTATGGGACGGGGAACATATCTGGGCATTGCTACTGTAAAGGGGCACATATATGGGCAATGCAACTGTGAGGGAACATATCTGTCATAACTACTGTGAAGGAGGCACAATGTGGGCATCATCCGTGAAGGGGCACATTGTGGGCATAAATACCGAGTGGTGGCATAAAGGGGGAATAATTACTATGTAGGGGCATTTAGGGCACTGAGTGGGATTTGGTGTATAGTTATGTTTTGGGAGGAGTTAGAGACGTGGACTAGTCCAGAAAAAATAACAGACTTTTTTCTCCATAATTTTTTTTCGTATTTCCAAGAGACATATATTAGGATGGAGAAAAACGGAATGCCTCTTAAAGGGTTATGTTTTGCATACCATCCTAAAATTCCATTATATTCTGTTATAACTCTGATAGAACAGAATACAATAATGGAATTCCTAACGCTAGTGAGAACCCGCCCTAATCCTGACAGGCTGACAGATCCTCTTCCGCTTCTTGCTGAAATCCATCACCACCTCCTTTGTTTTGCTGACATTCAGACTGATATGGTTATCTTGGCACAGGTTTCCAAGTGTTTTATCTCCTCCAGGTCGGCCGTCTCGTTGTTATTGGAGATCAGACCTACCACGACAGCGTCATATAAGGAGTAGAGCAATGGACTCAGTACACAGCCTTGTGGGGCGCCAACATTCAAGATGACGTCGGATGAAACATATTTGACCACACATACTATTTGAGATCTATCTGGGAGAAAGCTAGTGATCCACTGACATGTAGTGTTGAGCGAGCATGCTCTGTCGAACTACTGTTCGACTCGAGCATAGATATGCTCAGCACATAGCAATGTTCGGCCGAATACTGGGTGTGCTCGAGTACAATTGAACACAATTAAAGTCAATAGGAGACCCGAGCATCAAACCAGGCACCTCCTGAAGAGGAGAGGGTGTCTGGTTCACAAAAAAAAGTTAGAAATTTATGGAAACCCCTCAGCACCATCTATTGGATTAATAGTCTCATCATAAGACTATGAATCCAATAGATGGTGCTGTTCATGAGTAGTGTAGATTGCGAATACTCTAATCGTGAATTTTTATTGCAAAATTTCCAATTGATACCAATTGTCTTTCCCATATGCCCATGTTTATGCAAATGAGGTTACATGACAAAACTGTATAGAAAGGTTATTGAATATTATGTTAGGACAAACAGAAAACTTTTTGTCACCCTAATGATAATGATCAAGGTGCGCAGGTCCACCCAAGCCATCCAACAGATGTGAAGCAACTTTGAGGCTTACTGGCTCTCAGTCAGATGAGAGCTGGTTTTGAATGTCTCATAGTGCACAAGGCTGCCATTGTAAGGTATGATGACTGTTATCTGTCGCATGGATAGCTTGTTGGCTTGCACATACCCAGCTTTTGGCATATAGCCTTTGTGTGGTTGTCTATTGTATGTAATAGGTAATGGAAGTCCAAGATGCCACTAGACATCCTCCCAATGTTGTTTCCAAACTATTTCGGTGGGGTTTCCATCAATTTTTAACTTTTTTTTTGTGAGCAGAGGGTGCTTGGGGTTCTCCCATTGACTTCCATTGTGCTTGGTAGTGCACACGAGCATCCCGATGTATTCGAGCAAGTGCTCGATCAACACTACTGACATTAGTTATTAGCTTAGACCTAGATTCCCCAATTTAGTAGCCAGTATAGAGGGGATTATGGGGACTATAGAGCTTTAGTTTACAAACAGCATTCTAACATACGGTTATTTCCTTTCTTAGTGTTCAGATGAGACTCTGTGCAATATCATCGTTTGTAGAACGGTTAGTGCGGTAAGCAAACTGTGGTGGATCCAGGTTCACAGGAAGAGAAGAGATGAAAAGTCTCTGACCAGCCTTTCAAAGCACTTAATCACCATTGAGGAGCTACAGGGCAATAATCAGATAGGTTGGGACAACAGACTATTGCAGAGACTGGTTAAAGATTGTGGTACACGGGGGCTAGCTGATTAGCAAAAGATTTGAGGACTCAACCAGAGATGTCTTCTGAACCTGCTGCTTTCCTTATGCTCACCCTCACTTCATGCTCTGTGATAATAAGTGTGGGAACACTCTCTGATCTAGTTGGCTTCCCGACCATCCTACAATTAACAGGTAGGAGATAATTGTCAGCATTAACATGAGCTTCACGAGAGATATGTCCACATGCTCAATGCTGTTATTAGATGATTTAAAGTCAGTTATCATTCTCAGCCCGACTCTTGGCACCATTCTGTTGGAATTGTAGGTCTAACCTCCTTCCATAACAGCGTTTTGCTTCCTTAACCGTTCTCTGGACATCATTAGAGTTGAGCGAACCCGAACTGGAAAGTTTGGGTTCGTACCGAACTTTACGATTTTCCGTAAAAGTTCTGGTTCGGGTTCGTTGTTCGGTGATTTCTTCCCACTTTTTGAAAGGCGGCAGGGCATCCAATCAGCAAGCGTTTCACTACTTTGCCCTGAGAAGCCATCACAACCATGCCTACTAATGGCATGGCTGTGATTGGCTGAGTGCAGCATGTGACCCAGCCTCTATATAAGCTGGAGTCACGTAGCGCCGCACGTCACTCTGCTGATCTTAGTGGAGGGACAGGTTGCTGCCGGTGTTCTCAGGGAGAGATTAGGAAAGAAATCTGTTGAACTTGGTGGTGTTAACTCTTCAAACTACAGCAATTATTGAGGGAGGGTGCTACTACTAGCCTACATTTTTGTACCCCTCCCTGAGCCCAGGGATGCTGCAATTTTTTTTTTTTTAAATCCATCTGTTAGTGAGGTGGGGGTCGGTGGCCATTTTAGCAACTGCAGAGTCCTTGGAACTGCATGTGACCTGCATGTGTGCAGCCTGCCAGGGACAGCAGTCTGATTATTTTTTGGTAGCTCAGTGGAGGAAAAATTCATTTTTTCTGGCAGGTCAAGTCCCCTACATTACCTATTTTATAATTTAGGGGTAACATAGTGCATTTCTATAGTCTGGGGCAAAAACCTGAATTGTGGTGCTATAGAGCTGTTTTGCATACAACACACAAAAACGTATTTTAAAATTCAGCAGTGACATACTGCATTAGTGTATTTTGGGGAAATAAACCCGTACTGTTGGTTCACAGAGCAGTGTTACATATACCGCACAAATTCCTATTTTAAAGGATAACTGTCGTATTTTATTTTTTGGAGTATTGGATTTTGGGGATTAATATCACCTTGGTGGCCCTGTTTCATCTTTTCACTGTCTGTTCAATTACCCCTTAATTCCACATTTTTGTTCCCTGTCCTGCCTATTTTTACCAGGGTTGCTAGGCGTCCTAATCTCCCAGTTTACTCCGAGGGAAGACGGAGGACGCACACGCTGGCTGTCCTCCTGCCTGGCCAGAACTGTCCTCCTTACTGCCCAGAACTGACAGCCAGAGTAAAAGTTGTAAGGGAATGCTTAAAAAGCCAGGTCTTCCCCAGCAGCTGATAACCTGGGCTGTGTGAAATGACGCTCCCTTAGCAGTGCTGGAGAATGGGGGCTGAAGCAGCCCAGCCGCTCAGCAACATGTGGTAAGAGGAGAGCTCGGGGCAACCTCTCTGCAGGAGGACTACAGGCTTCAGCCAGACCCAGGGACTTCACTGCAAGACCCCCCCCCCCCATACAGTGCTGGTCTTCACTAACTTCATTGTAGGCGTCCTATGGATTAACCCCTGCATGACTTCACCAACTTCTCTGCATCCTACAAGTAACCCCTGCATGGGTTCACTAAGTGCAGCCCCCCATAACCATGTATTCACCCCTGCATGGGTTCACTAAGTGCAGACCCCCATTACCCCAGATTATCCCTTTAGTACCACACATGCCTCTGCTCTTCCTATAGTATTAAACCCTGCAGCACAGTCAGTAAGTTCCATATATACTGTACCATCTGTATACACATGGCTCTCCTAAGTTCAATGCAAACATTTGGGGGGCTCCGGTTACTGGCACTTTTGGGGGGCTCCTGTTACTGGCACATGATTAGGGGGCATCTATGGGGGCACATTTTACTGGCACAAAAAAATATTTAAAAGTGGGGAAAAAATCTGTTTTACTTTTTAGTTGCCATATTTTGACCCCTATAACATTTTTGTAATTATGTGTACGGAGCTGTGTGGGGCTCATTTTTGTGGAGCAATCTGATCTTTTCATTGATACCATTCTGGTGTGTATGACTTTTTGATCACCTTTTATTTAATTTTTTTGAGGAAATAAAGCATCCAAAAATGGTGAATCGGCCATTTGGACACTTTTTTCAGTTTTTCTGTTTACCGTATGTGGAATTTTTTTTATATTTTTATAGTATGGGCGTTTTCGCACATTGCGACTCCCATGATTTGTATTTATTTATTTATTTTCATTTTGGCAAAAGGGAGTTGATTTGAACTTTTATGTGGTTTATTAATTTTTATTTTTTAAACATTTTTTTTACACTTTTGTATAGTTCCTTTAGGGAATTATAACATGCAATCATTAGATTGCTATTCTCATTCCAATGCAATAGCCTAAATGTGATAGAAGGAGGAGGAGGGCGTGTTTAAGTGGGGAGAGCAACGATTGGTTGAGCATTTCAAAATTACTGGCCTTTGAAATGCTGTCATTCCGTCTGGTGGAGACGGACTGTTTTAAGGTCCACATAACCACAGATACGTGGACCAGTAAGCTAGGGCAGGGACGTTATATCTCCCTAACTGCACACTGGGTAAATGTAGTGGCCGAGGCGGATAGCGGTTTGGCGCATATCCTTCCACCACCGAGGATCACAGGGCATTATTCTTTGCCTCCTGTTGCCTCCTACTCCTACTCCACTTCCTCCTCCTCCTCTTCTACCACCTCCTCATCCGGTCAGCGAAAGACCTTCACCCCCAACTTCAGCACAGCCCGGGGTAAACGTCAGCAGGCGGTTTTAAAACTCATCTGTTTGGGGGACAGGCCCCACACCGCACAGGAGCTTTGGAGGGGCATAGAACAACAGACTGATGAGTGGTTGCTGCCAGTGTGCCTCAAGCCCGGCCTGGTGGTGTGCGATAATGGGCGAAATCTCGTAGCAACTCTGGGACCAGCCAATTTGACGCACATCCCTTGCCTGGCGCATGTGCTGAATTTGGTGGTGCAGAAATTCCTTAAAAACTACCCAGACATGTCAGAGCTGCTGCAGAAAGTGCGGGCCCTCTGTGCGTACTTTCGGCATTCTCACCCTGCTGCTGCTCGCCTGTCTGCGCTGCTGCATAACTTCAGGCTTCCCGCTCACAGCCTCATATGCGACGTGCCCACCAGGTGGAACTCCACCTTGCACATGCTGGAGAAACTATGCGAGCAGCAGCGGGCGATAGTAGAGTTTCAGCTGCAGCACGCACGCGTCAGTCGCACTGCGGAACAGCACCACTTCACCACCAATGATTGGGCCTCCATGCGAGACCTGTGTGCCCTGTTGCGGTGTTTCGAGTACTCAACTAACATGGCCAGTGGCGATGACACCGTTATCAGCGTTACAATACCACTTCTATGTCTCCTTGAGAAAACGCTTAGGGCGATGATGGAAGAGGAGGTGGCCCAGGAGGAGGAGGAGGAAGAGGAGGAGGAAGAGGGGGCATTTTACAGGGTTTCAGGCCAGTCATTCAGAAGTGGCTCAGAGGGTGGGCTCCTGCGCCAGCAGAGGCCAGGTACACATGTGGCCAACCAGGGCACAGGTCTGGAGGAGGAGGATGGGGTAGAGGAGGAGGAACCGGGTTCACAGCAGGGTGACACCCAACGCAGCTCAGGGCCATCACTGGAGCGTGGCTGGGAGATACAGAGGACACAGACGATACACCACCTACAGAGGACAGCTTATCCTTACTTCTGGGCAGCCTGGCACACATGAGCCACTACATGCTGAAGTGCCTGCGCAACGACAGCAGAGATGCCCACATTTTAACTTGTGCGGACTACTGGGTTGCCACCCTGCTGGATCCCCGTTACAAGGACAATGTGCCCACCTTACTTCCCTCACTGGAGCGTGATAGGAAGATGCGCGACTACAAGCGCACGCTTGTAGACATGTTCCTGAGGGCATTCCCAACTGACACCCGGAAACAAGTGGAAGCACAAAGCAAAGGCAGAGGAGTTGCAAGAGGTCGCCAACGCAGCTGGGTCACGGCCAGCACCTCACATGGCAGGGTTAGCATGGCAGAGATGTGGAAAAGTTTTGTCTCCACGCCACAGCTAACTGCACAACCACCTGATACTGAACGTCTTAGCAGGAGGCAGCATTTGAACAACATGGTGGAGCAGTATGTGTGCACATGCCTCCACGTACTGACTGATGGGTCTGCCCCATTCAACTTCTGGGTCTCTTGGGCACATGGCCTGAGCTTGCCCTTTATGCCTTGGAGGTGCTGGCCTGCCCTGCAGCCAGTGTATTGTCTGAACGTGTATTCAGCACGGCAGGGGGCGTCATTACAGACAAACGCAGCCGCCTGTCCACAGCTAATGTCCAGACATGGATCCCACAGGACTTGTCCGTACCTTGTGCAGAATAGACATTTATACCAGCCTCAACTATCCATTTTTGTACTCAAGTGCACTTATTCTTTGATTTCTTTTTTTTTTTATTTGTCCCATTATCTTGGTGGCTACCCCAATTTAAAAAAAAAAAAACATTGTTAGCTGAGCTGGCTACCTCCTCTTTCTCCTCCATCGCCGCTCCCACCTACAACACCACATTCACCGCCTCCTCAACCTCCTACTCCACATCCACCGCCTCCTCCGAGTTGAAGGTTAATAATTTTAAATTTTTATTTGTTTTATTTTATTTAATATTATTTCCCTATCCACTTTTGTTTGCAGAGCACGTGCCATGCTCTTAAGCACATTTTGCTGCCCTTTGCTGCCCTCTAGCCCTTTCCATTACATTTTTAGGGCAATTTTGGTGCCAAAAAGTTCAGGTCCCCATTGACTTCCATGGGGTTTGGGTTCGGGGTCAAGTTCGGATCCCGAACCCGAACTTTTTTGTGAAGTTCGGCCGAACCCATCGAATCCGAACTTCTGTGTGTTCGCTCTCCTCTAGACATTATATGAAGCAGCCTTATATTCGGACATATTTCCGGTGATAATCCCCCTTTTAAAAGCTGCTGAACGGACTGACAGACAAAATTGCGGCTTCTGATTCGGTAATGGTCAGATGGTCTGTTTTTGGACTGTATCATCCACAAGTTTAACAACAAATCCCACAACTATCTCTGTGAACACATTATTGTCATCAGAGCTCTTCCTAAACAGATTCCAGTCAACATCATCCAGGGCATCTTGCAGGGCTGATCGATCCGTCCACCGCATGACCTCTTTCCACACTGGAGCTCCCTGTTTGAGTTTTTGTTTATACTTTGACATTAGAAAAATAGCAGCGCGATGGGATTTGCCAAGAGGTGGGTGAAACTGTGCCTCATACCTCTCCTTAAATGGTGTGTATCATCAATGAATGATCCAATATCCTGCCGCCTCTGGAGGGGCGTTATGTGCTGGTACAGATTTGGCATTACATGTTTGAGGTTGCTGCTATTAAAATCACTCCCTGATAGGTGTACAAAGTGACCACTGAATATTGGGAGAGAGCCTCATATAACTCACCTAGAGTAGCATCCGTGTTAGCCTGTGGTGGAATATAGACAGGACTAACTATGACAGAAGTAAACTCCCGCAGAAGGTAAAAGGGGCATTTGATCGTCAACTGCTAAAAGTTAAGTGAGCAAGAACGTGTAAAAGAGACAACACTCATCTCATTGCACCATCTCCTAATCACCATTAGACTCATCCTTCCTCCTCTAGATTTCCCCGGCTCCATCGTTCTGTCCACGCAACAAAGATCCTGGGAGCTCAGTTTCTCTTCCTTCCGCATGAGCGGCCTGGAGAGCGTCACAGAGAGTAGTCAGACATGCAGTGCAGCAGAGTCCAGTGGCAACCAGTCCCTTCCCTAAATTACAGCTGACTTTAGTCAGTTTTCTGCAGCCAACTCAAGTACAGTTACTATGCCAACCCTCACCCCATCCCCACCAACCCCCCCTTCACCCGTCTTGCATTAAACCGGTTCATGGTGCGAAAAAGGTTGGTGACCACTGAGTTAATTGTAATCCAATAGAAATAAGAAGGTTTCTATCATATCTGATGTGAGAGAGAAAAAATACAAAAATGCAGCATTAAAATCAAAAGTTTGTAAGAAGCTGTCATGTCCTCCCTTATTGGGGGCAGATGGTGTTTAAACACACACAGTGTTATAGGATAAAGTTTGTTTTAAAATGTGCTTGCTGGAGGACCAAGCATCCAAAAATTATGCCTTAACAGGGTCAGAATGCTGCCTTTACGTCATGCACAAGAGTGTATTGTCAAAAGAAAAAGTGGCTTGTTCACTTTTAATTAGGAGCAGCAGCAGTGCAGTGTGGAAGTGGAAAGGGTAGGGTAATAAGAGGCATGAGGCCACAATAGGAGGGGCAGCAGAAGCAGCCTAGTGTGGAACATACAAGGCAGTAGATCGGCTGGGTGGTGGTAGTAGTAATAGTAGTAATAGCACAGTGGCTGGGTTCGAGCTGGCTCCAACACTACACTCGGTCCCTTGGACACCGCCAAGGTGTCACCATGTGTTGCGGCTTTCCAGAAGGGATGCTAAGTCATGTTAGGGTCCAGAGAGTCAGGGTCTGCAATAAACTTCTTTACTGGAGGAATTCAGGTGCAAGACAATACAGGCGAGGCATAGGGCTAAAATCACCCCCTTCCCCCAAAATGTAAATAAAAATATGTAAACCATAATAGAAATACACATCATGGGCATCGCTGAGTGTGAAACCGCCCATGCTATTAAATGTGCCTTGATTACCATCCACAAGCAGAATTTAGGTGCACCTGTGAGGCCTGCAACATATCATCCAGCCATGGGTGCGACTCTAAGCCTCCTCCCATTGTATGTGTGGTTTCACACTGGAGGTAACTGGGAGCTGTTTGCTGTGAGTCGGACCTTACGCTGCTGTAATTTGCCCACTGGTTCCTGGTACTGCCCATATGGCACAGGTAGGTTAGCGTTAGGTCCCGTGCAACTTGAGAAACCTTGCAGTGGTGCACGGGCTCTGGAATGTCCTTAATATAGGGATATACTGGCTAAAGTCTCACTTTTAACACCAGTGTGAGGGTTTAGTCAGATGTTACTGTTTGCATCCACCACAGCAGTGCACCTATCCTTGCAAATAATTATCACATACAGGAACCACATAAAACTGTGGAGGCATGGTGTTTTTTTTCTAATTCCACCCCATTTGGAATTTTTTACCGTTTCCCACCACATTTTATACAACCATATATTGTACCATTAGAAAGTGCATCTTGACCCACAAAAAACAAGCGCTCATAATGCTATGTAAATGAAAAAATTAAAAAGTTATGGCTTTGGGAGGGCTGGGAGTAAAAAACAAAAACAGAACAATGGGAGAAAAAAGGGTTAAGCAGTCTTAAAGGCAAACTGTTCTGTAGCTGCAAGTCCAGGAGAGCATTCCTTGCAACATATGATTTGCTATAATGCAAGGACAGTCTCCTGGACATGGCCAGCAACTTCTGCAAGCCAATGCTATGTGACTACTTTCACCCAGGCTTATCTGCTCCGAATCAGCAAGGCAACATTTGACTTTACATATGTGATAGGAGGGAGAGGGAGTGGGAGTGGTGCTCTGCCCTGCTGTTGGGGAAGGTAGGATGTCCATGGTGATGATAGTGGAGGAGGCCGATAATAGCCTGGTGTAAGAACCAGACCCACACAAAAAAGGAGGTGTCAAAGGGACCTGGTCTTATTACTTGAGTGCCGCCTCTCTACTGCTGCAAAAAAGATTGACCCAGTGTGCTGTGAAAGACATGTACTGTCAGTAACCTTAAGCTACAGCTACTCTAGGTGTCCACTGTGCCTGCCACACAGCGACAATTGCAGAGTGGCCCACATTCTCCACCATGTGAGAGTACAAGGCAGGGATGGCTTTTTGGGAGGAATAATGCCAGCTAGGTATCTTTCACTGAGGCTGAGCACACGTCATCAGCTCCCTAAAGGCAGCAGACTCTTCTAAATGGTATGGCAGCGACTGCACCACCAGCAACTTGGCCAGAAGTAAATTAAGCTTGCACACCATCGAGTTGTTTGCAGTGGCTACACATTTTGTTATTAATGGCTGGTGACGAAGCAAAGGAGGAGGACTCTGAGCAGGAGAAGCAGTAACTGATGATGAGTATAACAAGGACACGGTACTGCATGTGTATGTGGCCTGGTTGCTTGAAAGGAGATCGGGAGAAGAAGGACACTCTTGTTGCCACTACATGTGTTGCAATAGAGCTCTGATGTGTTTGTTTGTCTTTGAATGCACACACCTTTTTTCCTCCTGCAGATCTTGCACACATCAACACTTTTATCTTCCTTCGCTGTGGTAAAAACTGGCAAGCAGTAGATACTGTACTCCTACAGAGCTATTGGCAGCCAAACTTGGCTTAGGTATAGCTAGTTTTTGTGCCTGTGCCCACAGTATCAGTGTCATCACCAGGTTTTGAACGGAGTGTAATAGAAGCATCAGTGGCTATTCGGCTCCCTACCAATTTGTTGCTTTGTATTTGCCCTGACGGCCACTGTAGCTACCACTGCCTCTAATGCCACCATTCTCTATTCATGGGGTCCCCCACCTCACCCGAACATCCTGCAGCAGCCAATCACTGTCCTCAGCTGTAGACTGCTGTCCTCAGCGGTCATGGGCTATATAACAGCACGTCTCCACTGCAGTTTCTCAACAAGCAGCGACAGGAGACCTGGGCCAGCAGTGTAAAGAATGGCGCTGGGGAAGGAAGAGAGTGTAGCCTCACTATTATTTGTCCCAGACAAGCGCGTTAACATAAGAGTGGAAAGCAATGTGGAAAAAGCTAATTTGTTTTCTCCAGTATAACTTTAAAGTAAACCCTTCATACATTCTCCAAGGTCCTGGTTACTTACCCCCAGGTAGGCACAGTTGTAATAGCTGCACTTCCTGTTGGTGCTCTGCAGGGTGATCATGTTCTCTTCCTTATCATAGTGGGTGACCTGAAACACTTCATTCACTGGAATCATCACACTTGGATCCTGATAGAACTTTTGCAATGTTACTCCAAAGCAAGTGATTATATGCATTTGGCCCATTAATTCTATCTCTTGACTTTTCTCTGAAGCTAAAATAAACATTCCCATTCTCAATAAGGCCTGAGGGTGTAATGGCACTACAAAAGGATTAAAGCTAAGATATGTGGACTTTGGTTTTCCATCACACCCGGGCCGGAGCAGAGTCAAGGCTCTGGTAAGATAGAAATGCAATGAATGGAACATAAACTCCCTGGGATTCTGGTCTAAATGATTCACATAGTAATTAAAATATTTCAGAAACGTGTTTTCCAGAGGCCGTACTGCTAATAACGCTATGCCGTACTCATCCTTAAAACCATCGGGAAGGCGTCCAAGGGAGGATTTTGTCTCTTGCCACAGAGTAGATGCATTTTTCCATATATCATTGAACTCCGGTGTTTGCGCTCTTTCCTTCCTCAGTATTTTTGGAGCTAAGGACTCCATTTCATCAGAGCATCCAATGTATTGATCATCAAATGAATCCTTAAACATCTGCAAAGTGTCGCTAAATATCTAGGAGATAAAAATAATAGGTTATAAAGGCGTGCATGGACTGGGGGGGATCATAAACAGAAAGTAAGATGTGGGAGATGTGACCGAACCCTGTGAAAGGGCAGCCTGAGATCCCAAAACCAAACCAGATCCCTTGTAGGAGAGCGCCTACCTGGTCTGTGAGATGATTCCTTCTCTCCTCTAGGAATCAGATTGACTCCTTTCCCCGGGCGGTGAGCAGCCATTACCTAGAATGCATGTATGTTCCTGTGCAAGTTCCAGCGACGCGATCCTCCGCCTATGCACGGCCGCTCCGGGATAGATGCGCTGCTACTACACGCCCCCTGGTGACACAACAGCGTCCTTAGCAACAGGATGCAATGCTCTGTTTCTACTTTATTTAGCTTGCAGAGTGCTGTTGCATTGTACGGTTTTACCTTGTATTTTCAGCCATAGCAATGTGCACCTGCGCATTCGGATATGCTGACTGACCCCCTTTTTTTCTCTGCAGTCTGTTTCTCCCTGCAGCGGGCATGTGCTGGTGGAGATTAGCAGTGGGCTGATTGCTCAGCTGCTCTATTCCTATGTGCTAGTGTTTCTGACTAATGGAGCGCCCATCAGATGCTGATCCAGGGACTCGGTACTCTATTTAAACCCCTTCCTGGCCATAAACCAGTGACTGTGATTGTCTCTGACTCACTAGTTGTGCCCCTGGTTCCTGTAATTTTTGGATTGCTCATTTCTCTGACCCCTGCTTGTTTTCTGACCACTCTCTGTTTCTCATTTGGTACTGCGTTGTCTGTCTGGTTATGAACTCAGCTTATCTTCTGACCACTCTCTGTCTCTTGTTTGATACTGCATAGCCTGTGTTTCTGACCCATTTACAAACAACCCTGTTTTTGTGTTGTTTTGTCTCTTGGTGTTTGTGTGTCTCTGCACCTTAGTAGTATAGGGACTGTCAACCAGATGCGGTCTTGCTACCTAAGGCTTGTACTGCAAGTAGGTAGGGAAAGAGGGTTGGGTTCTAGGTCAGAGTTCACTGTCTGTGTCTCTCCCTAACTATATGCGTTATATTATCACTGACCTAAAAAGACTTGTACCTGCATAATGATGGAGGCCATGACAGCCTTAGCCTCACAAATGGAGTGCATTGCTCACTTGGTGCAGGATTTAGTGGAGAGAGTCCAGCAGCAGGAAATCCTCCAGACCAGTCCCCCTACATCTGCAACTCAATCACCAATGCCCAAGCCTAAGATTAAGCTTCCTGAATGCTTCTCTGGTGACTGTGAGGGTTTTGCTACTTTTAGGGAGAGTTGCAATCTCTATTTTCGCTCTCATTTCGCTATTTTCCCTGAGCTGTATTGAATAGACTTTTTTTTCTGCTCTCTGTCTTTTATATGATAAGCCTGACAGAGCCGCTTACGCTGAGAGTCAGCTTCCCTCTCTGCGTCAAGGCAGGCGACCTGTAGAGGAATATTGCACCAAGTTCTGTAGATGGTATACTGCCTAAGGTTGAGATGACCCGACTGTTAGGTCACAATTCAGATTAGGCCTTTCAGACACTCTAAAGGACCTTCTAGTTAGGCTCCCTACAACTGGACCAACGACTTAGGATGTAAACGTGAATGTGATGTCTCTATTCCTCCTTCTTCATTTCCTCCTGTCACTCAGTCTTCTGCGGTTTAGGCACCGGTGGAGTCTGAGGAGCCTATGCAAGTGGCTATCTTGACTCCCCAGCAAAGGAAGGAACATCGTTGGCCTTTGTTTCTACTGAAGCAGTCCGGAACATCTACTGCAATCCTGTCCTACTAGGCCGAAGGCAGAAAACTTCAAATTGATGATTTAGGAGTTTACTCAGACGCACAGGTATTTCCCAATAAAACTGACAGGGTTCTTTTGCCTGTTACTCTCTCTTCTCTAGGGAGGTCAGATTTAGCCTTTATGAATTCAGGGATTGATTTTGATTTTGTGTCTTCCTTGGGTCTCCCTGGTATGTAGACTACCTGAACCCATTCCGGTGTCTGGGGTGGATACTACTCCTTTAGCCGTAGGGTTTATTAACTATAAAACCATTGATTTAGTAATGAAGATTGGGTCTATTCATTCTGAGAAATGTTCATTATAGGTAATGAAAAATTTGTCTGTGGATGTCATTTTGGGAGTACCTTAGTTGGGGGCACATGCCATAGTCCGGTCTTTAATTGGAGTTCTTGGGATTTAACTAAATTGGGTCCCCAGTGCTCTAATCATTGTCTCTCTATTCAACTCTCTGGTCTGGAACTGGAGGAGGGACCACTACTTGAGTTCATCAAGGACATTCTCAATGTGTTTTCCAAAGAGGAAGTTGTCATGTTCTAGAGAGTCCTACCGACCGATAGAGCATCTCAGGCAAACACACCAAAGCAAGAAGAGACAAAGACATGACAGTGAACAAAATCAAATACTATAACACAGAGATCAAGACAAAGCAGGAAACTGTACATGCAGGTAAGGGACCAGTGGCTGATTTACTTGGGGCCAAAACCCACAGGGCAGAGACTAAGTGAGCCCCGTTCTTCACAGAGCCCCAGATGGTGGGGATGAACTTAGCCGAGGGCTCACTAGTTGCACCTCCAGGATGGTCCCGGTGCACTTGGCCACTTACCTGCAAAGACTGCTGGAGAAAGCACCAGCAGTCCACACAAACAAAGCCTGAAACTCAGGCACACTTACTGAAACCCGAACAGCCGCACAGGACACAGTACAGATAGGACAAATGGGAACCAGCACACAAGCAGCTGCCTGGACCCCATGCAGAATGACACATGGCGGTCACAGACTAGATGTGCTTCAGAGAACCCAGGAGCCCTGTCACCAAAGGCAGAATATACACAAGACAGGATAAGACAGGACTAGCAAATGCCTGTTCCACATGCGGAACATCAGGCAGAGCTGCACAGACAGGCAAATGTCTGGACCCCATGCAGGATGACAAATAGTGGTCACAGACCAAACATGGAACCATACAAGGTGACCATGATGACAATAGGTTGCCACACAGATAGGGCAGATGGAATTACCCAGTTCAGGTGCATACGTCCTACACCCAGCAAGGCTGGAGACAGGATGATCCCCCTGGCCCGCAGCTAACAGGAATATAAAGCACCTAGTGACCACACCCAAATCAAGACTATTAACCCCATCATAACAGGGAGGGGATCCTGTATAAACAGAGACGTACACACACAGGCTGCAGTTACTACACATCGCCCCTGGCAACCAGCCACACGGAAACCACCGTAGCCAGTACGCCAGAGCAACAGATGAGAGTTACACGGCAACCTGGTTTGAAACCAGTACCCCCTTCCTGTCATTACTTATCTGTTTAACCCCTTAAGGACCCAAGCCGTACATGTACGGCGCTAGTGGACGTCACTTAAGGGCCAGCGCCGTACATGTACGGCGGGCTGATCGGGTGGGTGCAGGAGATGCGCCCGCCCGATCAGCGGCACGGACCCGGCAGTCACTGGTGCATACGACCGCATCTGTGAAAACACTGATGCCGGCATGTTAACCCCGTGTATGCCGTGATCAAAGCTGACCGCGGCATGCAGATGGTGCCCTCCCCTTCCGCATCGGGGTCCCCATGCTGCAGTGACGGGGACCCGATGGCAGAGAAGGCAGCTCGATGCTTTTTACAGAAGCATGTGAGATCCAGCCCTTAGGCCGACAGACAATGCATTACAATACAGGTTGTATTGTAATGCATTGCAAAGGAGATCAGACCCCCAGAAGTTCAAGTCCCAGAGTGTGACAAAAAAAAACAAGTAAAAAAAAAAACAGTGTTTTCCATAATAAAAAATAAATAAATTTTCAATTAAAAAAACAAAATATATATGCCCCTTTCCCAAATAAAAACACATAAAATTGTTACATTTTTTTTTTTAAAACAGACATATTTGGTATCACTGCGTTCGTAACGACCGGCTCAATATAAAAATATCACATTACCTAATCCCTCAGGTGAACACCGTCAAAAAAATAAAATAAAAACTGTGCTTTTTGTCACCTTACATCCCTAAAATTGCAACACCAAGCGATCAAAAAGCGATATGCCCCCAAAATAGTACCAATCTAACCATCACCTCATCATGCAAAAAGTGAGCCTCTAATTAAGACAATCGCCCAAAAAATAAAAAAAACTATGGCTCTCAGACTAAAACACTAAAACATTATTATTTTTAAAAAAAATAATATTATTGTGTAAAGCTTAAATAAATAAAATAGCATACATATTAGGTATTGCCACATCCGTAATGACCTGCTCTATAAAAATATCACATGACCTAACCCCTCAGATAAACACTGTAAAAAAATAAATAAAAACAGTGTAAAAAAGTCATTTTTTCTCACCTTACATCACAAAAAGTGTAATACCAAGTGATCAAAAATTCATATGCGCCTTAAAATAGTACAAATCAAGCCGTCATCTCATCCTGAAAAAAAATGAGCCCCTACATAAGACAGTCGCCCCAAAAAATTGAAAAACTATGGCTTTCAGGATATGGAGACACAAAAAAAATCATATTTGACATTGTCGTGTCCATAACAACTTGCTCTTTAAAAATAGCACATGATCGAACCTGTCAGATGAACATTGTAAGAAACAAAAAATAAAAACTGTGTCAAAACAGCTATTTTTTGTTACCTTGCCTCACAAAAAGTGTAATGTAGAGAAACCAAAAATCATATCTACCCTAAAATAGTACCAACAAAACTGCCATCTTATCCCGTAGTTTCCAAAATGGGGTCACTTTTATGGAGTTTCTATTCTAGGGGTGCATCAGGGGGGCTTCAAATGTGGCATGGCAGCTTCAAATTATCCCAGTGAAAACTGCTTTCCAAAAACCATATGGCGTTCCTTTCCTTCTGCGCAATGCTGTGTGCCTGTACAGCAGTTTACGGGGTGTAGTTTCTTAGATGGGGTCACTTTTATGGAGTTTCTACTCTAGGGGTGCATCAGGGATTCTTCAAATGGGACATGGCCATCAAAATCTGTATTCCAGAAACCATATGGCGTTCCTTTCCTTCTGCGCCCTGCCGTGTGCCCCTACAGCAGTTTACGACCACATATGGGGTGTTTCTGTAAACTACAGAATCAGGGCAATAAATATTGAGTTCTGTTTGGCTGTTAACCCTTGCTTTATTAGCTAGAAAAAATGATTAAAATGGAAAATCTGCCGAAAAAATGAAATTCTGAAATGTCATTTTCCTTTTCCTTTAATTCTTGTGAAACACCTAAAGGGTTAACAAAGTTTGTAAAATCAGTTTTGAATACCTTGAGGGGTTTAGTTTCTAAACTGGGGTAATTTTTGGGTGGTTTCTATTAGGTAAGCCTCACAAAGTGACTTCAGAACTGAACTGGTCCTTAAAAAGTGGGTTTTGGAAATTTTCCAAAAGTTGCTTCTAAAATTCTAAGCCTTCTAGCGTCCCCAAAAAATAAAATGGCATTCACAAAATGATCCAAACAAAGTAGACATATGGGAAATGTAAAGTAATAACTATTATATGAGGTATCACTATCTGTTTTAAACGCAGAGAAATTTAAATTTGTAAAGTTGTAAATTTTTCCAATTTTTGGGGAATTTGGTATTTCTTTTTAAAATAAAAATGAAATATTTTGACTCATATTTGCCACTGTCCTGAAGTACAATATGTGATGAGAAAACAATCTCATAATGGCTTGGATAAGTAAAAGCATTTTAAAGTTATCACCACATAAAGTGACAAATGTCAGATTTGCCAAAAATGGCCTGGTCCTTAAGGTGAAAAATGACTGGGTCCTAAAGGGGTTAATAAAATTGTAGGGGCCTAGTGGTTTACTAAAATTAACCTCAGAAGAGCCTACAATTTGATCAGAATACAGAAGGGGGATGAATGTTCAACACCCCAAAGGCATTTTGATTACCTTGCAATGCCCTTTGGTATATGTAATGCCCCAGCTGTGTTCCAAAACTTGCCAATTATATTTTTGAAGAGTTCCTCATGGTATATCTGGATGATATTTTGTTTTTTCCCTGGATTCCTCAGGTTTGTAAATTATTATGGGTAATTAATTAAAATATTTCAGTTATTGCCAAACCCTTGACTGACTTAACCATGAAGGGGGCTGATATTCTCCATTGTCTCCTGAGGCTCTGTCCGCCTTTGATACACCTGTACTCATTCAGCCAGGTGTTATCAATCCTTTCATTGTTGAGGTGGATGCTTTATACCGAGTCAGGGCAGTGTAGTTCAGTTTATACACTGTAACTTGCTTTTGCTGCCAAGTTTATTGCATAGCAGCTGAAAGTATACTGTGATTACATTGTTTTTCTCTTCTCCAGGGTGTTGCACAGGGGAGTAATTAGGGTGTGGCTGTTAAATAAGGAGAAGATAAATAGCTAGTTTTGAGGGCAGCTCAGTTCTTTGAATCCAGAGGGGGAAAAACAGCAGTCTGACAAACAATGCGAGTTTCTGAGCGGTCGCATGTTTAATTTACAGTGTGTTTGTATTTGTAGATGAAGTGACTTGAGATTCATGGACTTTAGGAGAGGATTACAGTAAGTTAGTTGCTTATCATTGCACTGTGTTATTATATTTTTTAGAATATGTAAAAGACAAATAAAAGCAGCCAAACTAGAGACCGAGAGATTAACTGCCAAAGAGAGTAAAACTAACCCTAAAATGTTCTTCAGTTATATAAATAGTAAAAAATATAAATCTGAAGGTGTCCGCCCTTTACAGAGTAATGAAAGGGGAGTTGCAGAGAGCGACGAGGAGAAAGCATAGCTATTAAAATTATGTATTCAGTGAGGAAAATAAACTGTCTGATGAAATGCAGAATGTAAAAGTAAATTCCCCATTAAAAGTGCCCTGTCTGACCCAGGAAGAAGTACAACAGCGACTTAAAAAGATTAAAATAGACAAATCGCCAGGACCAGATGACATACACCCCCGTATCCTAAGGGAATTAAGTAATGTCATAACCAGAACCTTATTTCTGATATTTAAAGAGGACCTTTCATCAGGATAACAAACATAAACTAAGTATGCCTACATGTAGAGCGGCGCCCAGGGATCTCCCTGCACTTACTATTATCCCTGGGTGCCGCTCTGTTCTCCGGTATTGCCTCCGGTAGTTAGATTCGGCTCAACTGGGAGCAGGCTTTGCCTGGCGTCTCTTTCCCAGGCTGAGCGCTGATCGCAGTGCTCAGCTCATAGCCTGGGAGAAGAAAACCTCTCAGGTTCTGAACTGAGCGCTGCGATTGGACAGCGCTACATCCTGGGAAAAGGAGACGCCCAGGACAAAAAGGGCAGACTCCTCCCAGTTGAGCCGAATCTCTGAACATAACGAAGGCAATACCGGGAGAACGGAGCGGCGCCCAGGGATAATAGTAAGTGTAGGGAGATCCCTGGCGCCGCTCTACATGTAGGCGTACTTAGTTTATATTTGTTATCCTGATAAAAGGTCCTCTTTAAGAACTCTATACTGACAGGGAATGTTCCACAGGATTCGCGCATAGCAAATGTGGTGCCGATATTCAAAAAGGGTTTCAAAAACATCTGCCGTGAGTAAACTGTTTGAAGGTTTTCTAAGAGATGCTATTCTAAACCTTAATGACAATAAGCAAATAACGCCATATCAGCATGGCTTCATGGGGGATCGGTCATGTCAAGCAAATTTTATCAGTTTTTATGAGGAGGTAAGTTCTAGACTTGACCGCGGCGAATCAATAGATGTTGTATATCTGGACTTCTCCAAAGCATTTGACACTGTACCACTTAAAAGGATAGTATATAAAATGAGGATGCTCGGACTGGGAGAAAAAGTCTGTATGTGGGTAAGTAACTGGCTGAGTGACAGAAAACAGAGGGTGGTTATTAACGGTACACACTCAGATTGGGTCACTGTCACTAGTGAGGTACCTCAGGGGTCAGTACTGGAGGGGTCACTGTCACTAGTGGGGTACCAAAAGAAATAAAAAAGAGAAAAACTTGCTATGGGGATATTCAAATATGCTCCCCTTATCCAACAATAGGATCCACTAGCGCCAAGCAACCCCCCCAATTGGGATATACCAGATTATATTATGTTAGAAATACTTAGATGTGTGTAGGGTACAGGTATTTGTGGTACACTTACATATTAATCCAGATATGCTGCAATACATGAATTAAAACCAATTCTGATTATCTCAGATACTGAGAGAGGGTAGTACTCACTTCACTAGGGGGGTTGTCTAACAGGTTAAACTCAAGACGCCTGAGACAGTCCCCCCTGGCCAGGATAGCATGTAGAATCTTAGAGGTTGGAGTCACCACTCGGAAAAGACCTGGGAATCTTCTTCAAATCCACTTTATTGAAATCAAGGCTCAACGCGTTTCGGGGTGTGCGTAATAACCCCTTCCTCAGGAGCAAAAGTAACAAGGTCACACAGGGGAGGAACTGCTCCGTGTCCTTCATCAAGAAATCGAATTCTGGCTTTCTCCTCGACAACTCAAAATCTGAACCATGGTGACAGACAATGGGAAGAACATGGTGTTGGCACTGTGTCAGGAAACTTTGCATGCACCTCAGCCACTCGTACACCACAAAGCACACCCTCCTTGAGCTGCAGCGGCAGAACAGCGTCCCCCAACATAGGCTGATATGCGACATTTCCACCTGTTGGAATTCCACCCTCCATATGTTGGACCGATTATATGAACAGAGAAAGGCCATAAATGATTTCCTGATGATACAGGAGGACAGAGGTACTTCCCTGTGTAACTTCGATGTCATCCAGTGGCAGCTCATGTGTGACACCTGCCGTTTACACTGGCCTTTGAGGAGGCCACGGTTTTTGTCAGTCGCCAGGACTACAAGATGAATAACGTCATTCTACTGATTCATATCCTGGAGCAGATGCTGCTAAATCTGGCTGGCCAGGGGATGGGAAACGTGACGACTACATCTCATGGACACATGAGCACCCTGGGGGCTGAACTAGAGGAGAAGGACATTTGAGCACAAACAATGCATAGAGAAATTGGTGGTTTTTCTACACAGGTGACAGGAGAGAAGAAGCAGCCAGAGGAGCTACAGGACAATGAGACAGAGGACCCAGACTCACCGTGTCAGTATGCAGTGGAGATGGAGGCATGGAGTCCCTCCGAGTCACTTGGGCAAATGGCCTGATGCATGCTCAGTTGCTTGCATAGTGACAGCCAAATTGTCACCATTTGGCAGAGGGATGACTACAGGGTCTCCACCATATAAGACCCTCGCTACCGTTCCAAAATGGGGGCCTTATTTACACCCGCTGAGAGGAAGGACAAACTGAACTACAATCGAGACATCCTATGTAGTCAGTTGCCCGCTGCCTATGGTCGCCATTGCACATCCACAAGTAGGTCTGACCGGGGGGGCCCTCTACGCTCACGTTCCACTGCCATGGCTGGGGGGGGGGGGAGTGGCAGGAGCAGTACAAGCTCCATCAGCAGAAACTTAAGTCTAGAGTCGTTGATGAGCAATTTTCTTCACCCGCCTACTGAAGAAACTACTCACCACCAGCAGTAGCTAGACATAGAGCAGAACCTGAACCAGCAGGTTGTGGCATACTTGGAATGCACCCTGCCACCCCATAACAAAGATCTCTCGATGCATCAGACTAGATCACCCATGGTGCCACACCTAAACGTTGTCAAAAGAGACCTGTTTCTTCTGGCTACCTTCTTCAGCTACTATTCTGATGCTGCCACCCGCCTGATGCCACACACGTGCTGCCAGGTGCTCCTACTGCCACCCGCCATCTATAGATAGTACTGCTATGTCCCCCCCCCCTCACTTCACCACTATGTCACTGTGAAACTCTGTGGTCTCCTCATGCTGCTGCCACCTCCCCACTCTGTCACTGGGCGACTCTGTGGTCTCCGCTTGCTGCTGCCACCATGCCACTATGTTATTGGGCCACTCTGTGGTCTCCTTATGCTGCTTCCACCTCCTCACTCTGCACACTGTCAGTGGGCCACTCTGTGGTCTCCTCGTGCTGCTGCCAGCTCACCACTTGTCACTGGGCCACACTTTGCTCGCCTCATGCTGCTGCCACCTCACCACTATGTCACTGGGCCACTCTGTGCTCTTCTCATGCTGCTGCCACCTCCTCACTCTGTGGTCTCCTCATGCTGCTGGGCCACTCTGTGGTCTCCTTATGCTGTTGCCACCTCACCACTCCATGGTCTCCTCATGCTGCTGACACCTTAACACTCTGTTATTGGGCCACTCTATGGTCTCCTCATGGTGCTGCTACCTCACTACTCTGTGGACTTCTCATGCTGTTCCGTCCCTCCCCACTTCAAATCATGACTGGGCCACTATTTTGCCTTTTTGGCCTGAGTGACATCACCATTTTTTTTATCCTTCTTCTGATCTGTCAGAAGGGAGGAAAAATGAGAAAAACAACAGATCCTATGTAGCAGCTGTAAGGCCTGTATGACATGGTCCCTTTTTTGCATCAGAATTGGCTTATGATTTGGTAGCCAAAAGCAGGAGTCGGTACAAAACACAGAAGACATGCAAATATTCCATTCACGTGTCATCTCTGTTTTGGATCCACTCCTATTTTCTGGCTTCGGCAATACTGATGGATTACAGACCAAATGCTGACCGGGTGAAGACGGATGCTCAACAGACAGGATCCGTTATTTTGGGGGTTATTGTTCTAACGGTTCAGAGGAAGGGCAAAATAATCAGTGACATTAACTCAAACTTACTGCTGACACCCTCTCCACTCTATGTGGAATCAGCTGACGATGGTGTCAAAGGAGTGCGCTCTTTAACGCTATAGTAGGATCTTGGGCCTCTGGATGGTTCCTTATACCTGGTGCTAACATCGACCTGTCATCTGCATGTCATACTGACTGACTTTATTTATAGTATTATTTCACTCCCACAGCAGACTCCCTATACGTGTTACTGCAAGGCACAGTGTTCTACACCACTATACAGGCTCTCTGCAGCCAGGAAATAGACTTTTTTAACCCCTTCCCGACATGTGATATACTATTACGTTATGGAAGTCAGTGACTTCCTGCATTTTGACGTAATAGTACGTCATGGTGGTTGGGCGGGCACCTGAGCGGTGCGCGCCCGATTACTGCAGGGGTTCGGCAGTCCGTGGTAGCCGGGCCCCTGCTTTATCCACCTGCATCGCTGTTTACATCGCTGACGCGACATAGTAGGGGTTTGCGGCGGGCGAAGGAGAGCATCGAGTCCCCCTGCTGCTGTGGCGGGGACCCGATGCGTGACAAGGCAGCCTGATGCCGTGCAGAGGCTGACCAATGCCTTGCACGGCATTGGGACCTGCCTTCTACGGGTGCCCAGGAGATCCAGCCTCAGGCCCGTCTCCTAGGCAACCTGTTAGTGTATGACTCAGTGTCATACACTAACAGGCAATGCATTAGTACAATACAGATGTATTGTAAAGCATTGCAGAGGAGATCAGACCCCAAAAAATCTAAGTCTCAGAGTGGGACAGATTTCATGATAAAAAAAGGTAAAACACACATAATAGGTATCGCTGCATCCGTAACGATCGGCTCTATAAATATATCACATGATCTGCCATGCACAGCCATTTTTGTCACCTTACATCACAAAAAGTGCAACACCAAGCGATCAAAAAGGCTTATGTCGAAAAAAATGGTACCAATAAAACGTCACCTCATTCCACAAAAAATGAGACCCTACATAAGAAAATCGCTCAAAAAAAAAAAAAAATAGAGCTCTCAGAGACACTAAAACATCATTTTTTTCTTTCAAATATGTTATTATTGTGTTAAAGTGAAATTAAAAAAAAGTATACATATTGTGTATCACCGCTAGTGTTGGGCGCGAATATTTTTGCGTTTTCGCGATTTTTTCGAATATCATGCCATAAATTCGATATTGCGAATATTCGCGTTGGTTAAATTAGATGATACACAATAAGTTCAAGAACTTCAGTTCACTTGTGTTGATAAATGAGTTTGAGTGACTCTGAGTTTCATTCATTTAAGGTGTTGTTTTGCATCAAGGCTCTTTTTCAAAGCCATAGCCAAAATCCTGCCTTTTTTGCGATTTTCCGTAATGCGATTTTTGCGAATATCTAACACTTGCTGACATGCCCGATTTTTCGTAATGCGATTTTTATTAAGCGATGCGATTTCTTTCACACGTGCTATTCTTCCTGCGCATTGATTGACTTGACCATCCCGGCCATGAAAGTTAAAGTGTTTTTGCGATTTTTCGTAATGCGATTTTTATTAAGCGATGCGATTTCTTTCACACGTGCTATTCTTCCTGCGCATTGATTGACTTGACCATCCAGGCCATGAAAGTTAAAGTGTTTTTGCGATTTTTTTGCCATGCGATTATCCGCGATTTTATTAAAAAAAGATGGCGATTAAATGATGACGAATACGAATATTCGAATTTGCAAATATATCGCGAATATTTTACGAAATATTCACAAAATATCGCGAATTCGAATATGGGCATATTCGATCATCACTAATCACCGCGTCCGTAACAACCAGCTCTATAAAAATATCACATAGCGTAACCCCTCAGGTGAATACCGTAAAAAATTTTTAATCAAAACTGTGTCAAAAAAAGCAATTTTTGTCACCTTACCTCACAAAAAGTGCAACACCAAGTGATCAAAAAAGCGTATGTCCGACAAAATTGTCAACTGAGACAATTAGTAAAAAAATAAAAAAAACTATGACTCTCAGACAATGAAGACACTAAAATATGATTTTTTTTTTGCTTCAAAACTGCTATTAATGTGCTAAAGTGAAACATTATTAAAAAGGAGACATATTATGTATCGCCGCGTCCATATCAACCTGATCTATAATAAAATGCTATTATTGTGTAAAACTTAAATAAATCAGAAAAAATAGACATATTAGGTATTGCCATGTCCGTAATGATCTGCTCTATAAAAATGCCCCAAAAAGTGTAATAATGAATGATCAAAAAATTATATGTACCCAAAATTGGTACTGATAAGACTGGCACCTTATCCCCTAGTTTCCAAAATAGGGTCCCTTTTTAGGAGTTTTTACTGTAAGGGAGCATCAGGGGGGCTTCAAATGGGACATGGCATCTAAAAACCAGTCCAGCAAAATCCGCCTTCCAAAAACCATATGGCGTTCTTTTCTTCTGCGCCATGCCGTGTGCACTAACATCAGTTTACGACCACATGTGGGGTGTTTTTGTAAACTGCAAAATCAGGGTAATAAATATTGAGTTTTGTTTGGTTTTTAACCCTTGATGTGTTAAAGAAAAAAATGGATTAAAATGGAAAATCTGCTAAAAAAGTGAACTTTTGAAATTTCATCTCCATTTTCCTTTCATTCTTGTGGAACACTTAAAGAGTTAACAAAGTTTGTAAAATCAGTTATGAGTAACATGAGGGGTGTAGTTTTTACAATGGGGTCATCTATGGGGGGTTTACGCCATGTAAGCCAAACAAAGTGACTTCAGAACTGAACTGGTCCTTAAAAAATGGGTTTTGAAAATTTTCTTAAAAATGTTAAGAATTGCTCATAAAATTCTAAGCCTTCTAACGTCCTTAAAAAAATAAAATGACATTTACAAAATGATGCCAACATAAAGTAAACATATGGGGAATGTTAAGTAATAAATATTTTATGAGGTATCACTTTCTGTTTTAAAAGCAGAGAAATTTAAATTTAGAAAATTGCGAATTTTTCAAACTTTTTGGTAACTTTGGGATTTTTTTATAAATAAAAGTGAACTATATTGACTCAAATTTATGACTATTATGAAGTACAATGTGTCACGAGAAAACAAATTCAGAATGGCATGAAAAGTAAAAGTGTTCCAAAGTGATTACTACTAGAGATGAGCAAACACCTGGATGTTCGGGTTCGAGAAGTTCGGCCGAACTTCCCGAAAATGTTCGGGTTCGGGATCCGAACTCGACCCGAACTTTATCCCGAACCCGAACCCCATTGAAATCAATGGGGACCCGAACTTTTGGGCACTAAAAAGGCTGTAAAAGACTCCCGGAAAGGGCTAGAGGGCTGCAAAAGGCAGCAAAATGTAGGTAAATGCCCTGCAAACAAATGTGGACAGGGAAATGACTTAAAATAAAAGAAAATATATAAAAATTAACCAATATCAATTGGAGAGAGGTCCCATAGCAGAGAATCATGCGTCATATCACCCACCACTGGAAAAGGCCACTTTCAGTTATTTCGCCCAGCACCCAGACAGAGGAGAGAGGTCCCACAGCAAGGAATCATGCGTCATATCACCCACCACTGGAGAAGGCCACTCAGTTATTTCGGCCCCAGCACCCAGACAGAGGAGAGGTCCCACAGCAAGGAATCATGCGTCATATCACCCACCACTGGAGAAGGCCACTCAGTTATTTCGGCCCCAGCACCCAGACAGAGGAGAGAGGTCCCACAGCAAGGAATCATGCGTCATATCACCCACCACTGGAGAAGGCCACTCAGTTATTTCGGCCCCAGCACCCAGACAGAGGAGAGAGGTCCCACAGCAAGGAATCGTGCGTCATATCACCCACCACCGGAGAAGGCCACTTTCAGTTATTTCGGCCCAGCATCCAGACCGAGGATACAGGTCCCACAGCAAGGAATCATGCGTCATATCACCCACCACTAGAGAAGGCCCCTTTCAGTTATTTCGGCCCCAGCACCCAGACAGAGGAGAGAGGTCCCACAGCAAGGAATAAGGCGTCATATCACCCACCATTGGAGAAGGACACTTTCAGTTATTTCGGCCCTAGCACCCAGACAGAGGAGAGAGGTCCCACAGCAAGGAATCATGCGTCATTTCACCCACCACTAGAGAAGGCCCCTTTCAGTTATTTCGGCCCAGCACCCAGACAGAGGAGAGGTTCATTCAACTTTGGGTTGCACTGCAAGATCATGGTAAAGTTAAAAAAATGAGGATTCAATAAAGAAGTGCCCCGGAGTACAAGAATACATGGTTGAGGGGGAGGCAGTTATAAATGTCTATTCTGCACAAGGGAGGCACAGGTCCTGTGGGATCCATGTCTGGTTCATTTTTATGAACGTCAGCTTGTCCACGTTGGCTGTGGAAAGGCGGCTGCGTTTGTCAGTAATGACGCCCCCTGCCGTGCTGAATACACGTTCAGACAAAACGCTGGCCGCCGGGCAGGCCAGCACCTCAGAGGCATAAAATGCTAACTCTGGCCACGTGGACAATTTGGAGACCCAGAAGTTGAATGGGGCCGAACCATCAGTCAGTACGTGGAGGGGTGTGCAGACGTACTGTTCAACCATGTTAGTGAAATGCTGCCTCCTGCTAACACCTTCCATATCAGGTGGTGGGGCAGTTAGCTGTGGCGTGGAGACAAAACTTTTCCACATTTCTGCCATGCTAACCCTGCCCTCAGAGGAGTTGGCCGTGACACAGCTGCGTTGGCGACCTCTTGCTCCTCTTCTGCCTTCGCCTTGGGCTTCCACCTGTTCCCCTGTGACATTTGGGAATGCTCTCAGGAGCGCGTCTACCAGTGTGCGCTTGAACTCGCGCATCTTCCTATCACGCTCCAGTGCAGGAAGTAAGGTGGGCACATTGTCTTTGTACCGGGGGTCCAGCAGGGTGGCAACCCAGTAGTCCGTACACGTTAAAATGTGGGCAACTCTTCTGTCGTTGCGCAGGCACTGCAGCATGTAGTCGCTCATGTGTGCCAGGCTCCCCAGAGGTAAGGACAAGCTGTCCTCTGTGCGAGGCGTATCGTCATCGTCCTCCGTATCCCCCCAGCCACGCACCAGTGATGGGCCTGAGCTGTGTCGGGTGCCACCCCGCTGTGGACCTGCTTCATCCTCATCCTCCTCCACCCCCTCCTCATCCTCCTCGTCCTCCAGTAGTGGGCCCTGGCTGGCCACATTTGTAACTGGCCGCTGCTGCTGTTGCAAAAAACCTCCCTCTGAGCCACTTCTAACAGACTGGCCTGAAAGTGCTAAAAATGACCCCTCATCCTCCTCCTCCTCCTCCTGGGCCACCTCCTCTTCCATCATCTCCCTAAGCGTTTTCTCAAGGAGACATAGAAGTGGTATTGGAACGCTGATAACGGTGTCATCGCCACTGGCCATGTTGGTGGAGTACTCGAAACAGCGCAACAGGGCACACAGGTCTCGCATGGAGGCCCAATCATTGGTGGTGAAGTGGTGCTGTTCCGCAGTGCGACTGACGCGTGCGTGCTGCAGCTGAACCTCCACTATGGCCTGCTGCTGCTCGCACAGTCTCTCCAGCATGTGCAAGGTGGAGTTCCACCTGGTGGGCACGTCGCATATGAGGCGGTGAGCGGGAAGGCCGAAGTTCCGCTGCAGCGCAAACAGGCGAGCAGCGGCAGGATGTGAACGCCGGAAGCACGCACAGACGGCCCTCACTTTATGCAGCAGCTCTGACATGTCGGGGTAGTTCTGAATGAACTTCTGCACCACCAAATTCAGCACATGCGCCAGGCAAGGGATGTGCTTCAAACCGGCTAGTCCCAGAGCTGCGATGAGATTTCGCCCATTATCGCACACCACCAGGCCGGGCTTGAGGCCCACCGGCAGAAACCACTGGTCGGTCTGTTGTTCAATACCCCGCCACAACTCCTGCGCGGTGTGGGGCCTGTCCCCCAAACATATGAGTTTCAGAATGGCCTGCTGACGTTTACCCCGGGCTGTGCTGAAGTTGGTGGTGAAGGTGTGTGGCTGACTGGATGAGCTGGTGGAAGCAGAGGAGGAGGAAGCCGAGTAGGAGGAGGAGGCTACAGGAGGCAAAGAATGATGCCCTGCGATCTTTGGCGGCGGAAGGACGTGCGCCAAGGAACTCTCCGCCTGGGGCCCAGCCGCCACTACATTTACCCAGTGTGCAGTTAGGGAGATATAGCGTCCCTGGCCGTGCTTACTGGTCCACGTATCTGTGGTTAGGTGGACCTTGCCACAGATGGCGTTGCGCAGTGCACACTTGATTTTATCGGATACTTGGTTGTGCAGGGAAGGCACGGCTGTCTTGGAGAAGTAGTGGCGGCTGGGGACAACATACTGTGGGACAGCCATGGACATCAGCTGTTTGAAGCTGTCTGAGTCCACCAGCCTGAATGACAGCATTTCAAAGGCCAGTAGTTTAGAAATGCTGGCATTCAGGCCCAGGGCTCGAGGGTGGCTAGGTGGGAATTTATGCTTTCTCTCCAAGGTTTGTGAGATGGAGAGCTGAACGCTGCCGTGTGACATGGTGGAGATGCTTGGTGACGCAGGTGGTGGTGTCGGTGGCACATCCTCTGTTTGGTGGGCGGCAAGTGCCAACATTCCTCCCGAGGCGGAGGAAGAGGCCGAGGCAGCAGCAGAAGAGGAAGCAGGGGGAGCCAGAGTGAGTTCCTTGCTTTTAAGGTGTTTACTCCACTGCAGTTCATGCTTTGCATGTACAGTAGATGCCTGGTCATGCAGGTTGTGCTAAGGTTCAGAAAGTTAATGCCTCGCTTCAGGCTCTGATGGCACAGCGTGCAAACCACTCAGGTCTTGTCGTCAGCACACTGTTTAAGGAAGTGCCATGCCAGGGAACTCCTTGAAGCTGCCTTTGGGGTGCTCGGTCCCTGGTGGCGGTGACAAGTAGCAGGCGAACTCTCCTGGCGGCGGCTGGTCTGATTTTGCCCCCTGCTCCCTCTTTTGCTACGCTGTTGGCTCGGTCTCACCACTGCCTCTTCCTCTGAACTATGAAAGTCAGTGGCACGACCTTCATTCCATGTAGGGTCTAGGACCTCATCGTCCCCTGCATCGTCTTCCACACAGTCTTCCTCCCTGACCTCCTGTTCGGTTTGCACACTGCAGAAAGACGCAGCAGTTGGCACCTGTGTTTCGTCATCATCAGAGACGTGCGGACTCTGATGAGGTGGTATTCCCATGTCCTCATCATCAGGAAACATCAGTGGTTGTGCATCAGTGCATTCTATGTCTTCCACCACTGGGGAAGGGCTAGGTGGATTCCCTTGGGAAACCCTGCCAGCAGAGTCTTCAAACAGCATAAGAGACTGCTGCATAACTTGAGGCGCAGACAGTTTCCTGATATGCATGGGGGTGATGTGACAGACTGATGGGCTTGGTTTTCAGGCGCCACCTGTGCGCTTTCTGCAGAAGACTGGGTGGGAGATAATGTTGTGAACGTGCTGGATCCACTGTCGGCCACCCAATTGACTAGCGCCTGTACCTGCCCAGGCCTTACCATCCTTAGAACGGCATTGGGCCCCACCAAATATCGCTGTAAATTCTGGCGGGTACCGGAACCTGAGGTAGTTGGTTCACTAGGACGTGTGGCTGTGGCAGAATGGCCACGTCCTCTCCCAGCACCAGAGGGTACACTAACACCACCACGACCGCGTCCGCGTCCCTTACTAGATGTTTTCCTCATTGTTACCGTTCACCAAGCACCACAATAAGGAAAAAAACATTTGGCCCAATGTATTGATTTCAAATTCAGGCCTTTTTTTACAGGCACCTAACACTATCTGCCTATTTGTTTATGTACCGTATTACACTAATCCAGGCAGAGCAGTAACCACTGATTTAGGGGAATATCTCTTTTAGGTCTAGTATTTTAGGCCCTGGATGAAAGGTATCCTTTTATGGACAGATTTACACTTGGCCTGCAACAGCTGGAACACCAGATTCAGGGTATTGCTATTTTGGCAATTGAATTTCACCCCAGAACAAAATATATGTTTTGGCGGACACTAGGAAACTTGGCCAGCCACAGCTGAAACCACTGATTTATGGTATTGCTATTTTGACAATTGAATTTCACCCCAGAAAATAATCTATCCTTTGCCAGAGAGCAGACAGTATTATACTTGTCTAGCCAAAGCTGGAACACCAGATTTAGGGGACTGGTATTTGGGCAATTGTATTTAACCCCTTAATAAAATATAGAAGTTGCTATCCTGAGTTTCTAGGGGTGACAATTAGCACAGCCAAGCCCCTGATGTAGGATATAGCAAAAAAAACCTAGTATTGATGGATTGATAGACTTGGTGGCAGCTTGTTTTGGTGCACCACAAGTCACAAAATGGCCGCCGATCACCCCAGAAAATAAGTGACAGAAAAATGCTCTGTGCAGCCTAAAAACCAGTGAGCAAGTAACTAGCAGAAGTTCAATCATTCACAGCTGTAGGTCGATCACTTCACTAGGTGCTGTTGCTGACTTTTCCCTGCCAAATCTCGCCCTCACAGCAGCTGCATCCTCTCCCTACACTAATCAGAGCAGTGTGACGTGCGGCGCTACGTGACTCCAGCTTAAATAGAGGCTGGGTCACATGCTGCTCTATTAATCACAGCCATGCCATTAGTAGGCATGGCTGTGATGGGCTCTTAGGGCAAGAAGTAAAACGCTAGCTGATTGGCTGCTGTGCAGCCCTTCAGAAAGCGGGAAGAAATCGCCGAACAACGAACCCGAACCCAAACTTTTTGAAAATGTTCGGTTCGGGTCCGTGTCCCGAACACCCCAAAATTCGGTACGAACCCGAACTATTCTCGAACTGTTCGCTCAACACTAATTACTACATAAAGTGAAACATGTCAGATTTGCAAAAATAACCTGGGCAAAAGGGCGAAAACTGGCCCAGGGAAGAAGGGGTTAATGAGATTAACCACTAATAAATTCGGATCAAATCGAATCTTTTGGGAAAATTTGGCGAACCAACCTAATCAATTTTTTTAGAAACTCACTCATCTCTAAAACTAAACTGTGTAAATTATTTAACATGGAAGAGGACAGTATACTGTGTGTATACTACAGAGGACAGTATACTGTGTATATACTACAGAGGACAGTCTACTGTATATATTTATACTACAGAGGACAGTATACTGTATATATACTACAAAGGACAGTATACTGTATATAAACTACAGAGGACAGTATACTGTGTATATACTACAGAGGACAGTATACTGTGTATATACTACAGAGGACAGTATACTGTATATATATATGTTACAGAGGAAAGTATACTGTATATATACTACAGAGGACAGTATACTGTGTATAAACTACAGAGGACAGTATACTGTGTATAAACTACAGAGGACAGTATACTGTGTATATACTACAGAGGATAGTATACTGTATACATACTACAGATGACAATATACTGTATATATACTATATATATATATATATATATATATATATATATTACAGAGGAAAGTATACTGTATATATACTACAGAGGACAGTATACTGTATATATATATACTACAGAGGACAGTATACTGTATATATATACTACAGAGGACAGTATACTGTATATATACACTACAGAGGACAGTATAGTATATATATATATATATATATATATATATACTACAGAGGAAGGTATACTGTATATGTACTACAGAGGACAATATACTGTATATATATACTACAGAGGACAGTATACTGTATATATACTACAGAGGACAGTATACTGTATATATACTACAGAGGACAGCATACTGTATATACACTACAGAGGAAGGTATACTGTATATGTACTACAGAGGACAATATACTGTATATATATACTACAGAGGACAGTATACTGTATATGTACTACAGAGGACAGTATACTGTGTATATACTACAGAGGACAATATACTGTATATATACTACACAGGACAGTATACTATTTATATATATATATATATATATATATATATATATATATATATATATATATAGGTTGTTTCGATACCAAAATTTTGATTCGGTTTTGATACCATAAAAAAGTATTGCGATACTCGATACCAGACAAAAATGAAATGTCCGGCCATAATCGGACAGTCCTATACTATTTTTGGGGGGGACAAGGTGACTAAAAAAAATGGCGAATCGTGCAGTTTTTATTTTTTATTTTACGGCATTCACCGCATTAGGTTATTTTGAAAATATTTTAATAGTTTGGACTTTTTGGACGTGGCGATATTTAATATGTTTATTTATTTATTGTTTATATATTTTATATGTAAAATTGGGAAAGGGGGTGATTTATACGTTTTTTTTTTATGTTTATTTATTAACTGTTTCCCCCTTAGGGACTAGAACCTGGGATCTTTTGATCCCTTGTCCTATTCACCCTAATACAGCTCTATCAGGGTGAATAGGATCTTATACACTCCCTGCTGCACTGTGCCTAGTGCACACAGCAGCAGGGAGCTGACCATGGCTGTCAGGGCTTCAGTAGCATCCTGGCTGCCATGGTAACCAATCGGAGCCCCAGGATTACACTGCTGGGGCTACAATCAGAAGATGCCACCAATGGAGAGGAGGTGAAGGGACTGTTTTTAATACTGGGGGGTGGGGGTGGGGGAGGCGCACCTGAGGGTTTAATTTCCGAGGATTGCATCGCCCTGTCAGAGGCAGGGTGCCGGCAATGTGTTTCTGCTGCCTGCAATGTATTAAACGTTAGTTCTCATTGGTGACGCAGTGCGCCCACCCCTCTCTTCTCATTGGTGGCAGTGGCAGCACAGGGGGAGGGAGAGTCTGCTTCCTTCTCCCCTGAGCTGCCTAGAACACAGAGCTGCACAATAGCGAAGGCTAGCATTGAAAAAGGAAAATCCTGGTATGGAGGTCGATACCAGACAAAAGTATCGATTGGGTATCGAAAATTTGATACCCGAAAAACCCTATATATATACACAAAAAAACATATACAATGCAACAGCACTCTGCAGACCAAATACGTCTGCCAAACGTCAAGGCGATCTCTGTAATGACGGGAACCTAACACTAATAACTACCTGTAATGTGCGCTCACGGCCTCCACACAATTCATGGCAGTAGTATATATATACTACAGAGGGCAGTATACTGTATATATACTACAGAGTACAGTATACTGTATATATACTACAGAGGAAAGTATACTGTATATATACTACAGAGGACAGTATACTGTATATATATATACTATAGAGGACAGTATACTGTATATATACTACAGAGGACAGTATACTGTATATATGCTACAAAGGACAGTATACTGTATATATACTACAGAGAACAGTATACTATATATACTACGGAGGACAGAATACTGTATTTTTATACTACAGAGGACAGTATACTGTATATATATATATATATACTACAGAGGCCAGTATACTGTAAATATACTACAGAGGACAGTATACTGTATATACACTACAGAGGACAGTATACTGTATATATACTACAGAGGACAGTATACTGTATATATATATACTACAGAGGACAGTATACTGTATATATACTACAGAGGACAGTATACTGTATATATGTACTACAGAGGACAGTATACTGTATATATGTACTACAGAGGACAGTACACTGTATATACACTACAGAGGACAGTATACTGTATATATACTACAGATGACAATATATATACTGTATATACACTACAGAGGACAGTATACTGTATATATACTACAGAGGACAGTATACTGTATATACTGTATACTACAGAGGAAAGTATACTGTATATATACTACAGAGGAAAGTATACTGTATATACACTACAAAGGACAGTATACTGTATATATACTACAGAGTACAGTATACTGTATATATACTACAGAGGACAGTATACTGTATATATACTACAGATGACAATATATATACTGTATATACACTACAGAGGACAGTATACTGTATATATACTACAGAGGACAGTATACTGTATATACTGTATACTACAGAGGAAAGTATACTGTATATATACTACAGAGGAAAGTATACTGTATATACACTACAAAGGACAGTATACTGTATATATACTACAGAGTACAGTATACTGTATATATACTACAGAGGACAGTATACTGTATATATACTACAGATGACAGTATATTGTATATATACTACAGAGGACAGTATGCTGTATATATATATATATATATATATATATATATATATACTACAGAGGACAGTATACTGTAGATATACTACAGAGGAAAGTATGATGTATATATACTACAGAGGACAGTATACTGTATATATACTACAGATGACAATATATATACTGTATATACACTACAGAGGACAGTATACTGTATATATACTACAGAGGACAGTATACTGTATATACTGTATACTACAGAGGAAAGTATACTGTATATATACTACAGAGGACAGTATACTGCATATATACACTACAGAGGACAGTATACTGTATATATACTACAGAGGAAAGTATACTGTATATACACTACAAAGGACAGTATACTGTATATATACTACAGAGTACAGTATACTGTATATATACTACAGAGGACAGTATACTGTATATATACTACAGATGACAGTATATTGTATATATACTACAGAGGACAGTATGCTGTATATATTATATATATATATATATATATATATATATACACTACAGAGGACAGTATACTGTAGATATACTACAGAGGAAAGTATGCTGTATATATACTACAGAGGACATTATACTGTATATATACTACAGAGGAAAGTATATTGTATATATATATATATATATATATTTATATACTACAGAGGGCAGTATATGGTATATATACTACAGAGGACAGTATACTGTACATATACTACAAAGAACAGTATACCGTATATATACTACAGAGGACAGTATACTGTATATATACTACAGAGGACATTATACTGTATATATACTACAGAGGAAAGTATATTGTATATATATATATATATATATATATATATATATATATTTATATACTACAGAGGACATATATACTACTATATATATATACTACAGAGGACAGTATACTGTACATATACTACAAAGGACAGTACACCTTATATATACTACAGAGGACAGTATACGGTATATACACAGCAGACAGTATTATACTTGTCTAGCCAAAGCTGGAACACCAGATTTAGGGGACTGGTATTTGGGCAATTGTATTTAACCCCTTAATAAAATATAGAAGTTGCTATCCTGAGTTTCTAGGGGTGACAATTAGCACAGCCAAGCCCCTGATGTAGGATATAGCAAAAAAACCTAGTATTGATGGATTGATAGACTTGGTGGCAGCTTGTTTTGGTGCACCACAAGTCACAAAATGGCCGCCGATCACCCCAGAAAATAAGTGACAGAAAAATGCTCTGTGCAGCCTAAAAACCAGTGAGCAAGTAACTAGCAGAAGTTCAATCATTCACAGCTGTAGGTCGATCACTTCACTAGGTGCTGTTGCTGACTTTTCCCTGCCAAATCTCGCCCTCACAGCAGCTGCATCCTCTCCCTACACTAATCAGAGCAGTGTGACGTGCGGCGCTACGTGACTCCAGCTTAAATAGAGGCTGGGTCACATGCTGCCCTTGGCCAATCACAGCCATGCCATTAGTAGGCATGGCTGTGATGGGCTCTTAGGGCAAGAAGTAAAACGCTAGCTGATTGGCTGCTGTGCAGCCCTTCAGAAAGCGGGAAGAAATCGCCGAACAACGAACCCGAACCCAAACTTTTTTGAAAATGTTCGGGTTCGGGTCCGTGTCCCGAACACCCCAAAATTCGGTACGAACCCGAACTATTCTCGAACTGTTCGCTCAACACTAATTACTACATAAAGTGAAACATGTCAGATTTGCAAAAAATAACCTGGGCAAAAGGGCGAAAACTGGCCCAGGGAAGAAGGGGTTAATGAGATTAACCACTAATAAATTCGGATCAAATCGAATCTTTTGGGAAAATTTGGCGAACCAACCTAATCAATTTTTTTAGAAACTCACTCATCTCTAAAACTAAACTGTGTAAATTATTTAACATGGAAGAGGACAGTATACTGTGTGTATACTACAGAGGACAGTATACTGTGTATATACTACAGAGGACAGTCTACTGTATATATTTATACTACAGAGGACAGTATACTGTATATATACTACAAAGGACAGTATACTGTATATAAACTACAGAGGACAGTATACTGTGTATATACTACAGAGGACAGTATACTGTGTATATACTACAGAGGACAGTATACTGTATATATATGTTACAGAGGAAAGTATACTGTATATATACTACAGAGGACAGTATACTGTGTATAAACTACAGAGGACAGTATACTGTGTATAAACTACAGAGGACAGTATACTGTGTATATACTACAGAGGATAGTATACTGTATACATACTACAGCTGACAATATACTGTATATATACATATATATATATATATATATATATATATTACAGAGGAAAGTATACTGTATATATACTACAGAGGACAGTATACTGTATATATATATACTACAGAGGACAGTATACTGTATATATATACTACAGAGGACAGTATACTGTATATATACACTACAGAGGACAGTATATATATATATATATATATATATATATATATACTACAGAGGAAGGTATACTGTATATGTACTACAGAGGACAATATACTGTATATATATACTACAGAGGACAGTATACTGTATATATACTACAGAGGACAGTATACTGTATATATACTACAGAGGACAGCATACTGTATATACACTACAGAGGAAGGTATACTGTATATGTACTACAGAGGACAATATACTGTATATATATACTACAGAGGACAGTATACTGTATATGTACTACAGAGGACAGTATACTGTGTATTTACTACAGAGGACAATATACTGTATATATACTACACAGGACAGTATACTATTTATATATATATATATATATATATATATATATATATATATATATATATATATATAAGGTTGTTTCGATACCAAAATTTTGATTCGGTTTTGATACCATAAAAAAGTATTGCGATACTCGATACCAGACAAAAATGAAATGTCCGGCCATAATCGGACAGTCCTATACTATTTTTGGGGGACAAGGTGACTAAAAAAATGGCGAATCGTGCAGTTTTTATTTTTTATTTTACGGCATTCACCGCATTAGGTTATTTTGAAAATATTTTAATAGTTTGGACTTTTTGGACGTGGCGATATTTAATATGTTTATTTATTTATTGTTTATATATTTTATATGTAAAATTGGGAAAGGGGGTGATTTATACGTTTTTTTTATGTTTATTTATTAACTGTTTCCCCTTAGGGACTAGAACCTGGGATCTTTTGATCTCTTGTCCTATTCACCCTAATACAGCTCTATCAGGGTGAATAGGATCTTATACACTCCCTGCTGCACTGTGCCTAGTGCACACAGCAGCAGGGAGCTGACCATGGCTGTCAGGGCTTCAGTAGCATCCTGGCTGCCATGGTAACTAATCGGAGCCCCAGGATTACACTGCTGGGGCTACAATCAGAAGATGCCACCAATGGAGAGGAGGTGAAGGGACTGTTTTTAATACTGGGGGGTGGGGGTGGGGGAGGCGCACCTGAGGGTTTAATTTCCGAGGATTGCATCGCCCTGTCAGAGGCAGGGTGCCGGCAATGTGTTTCTGCTGCCTGCAATGTATTAAACGTTAGTTCTCATTGGTGACGCAGTGCGCCCACCCTCTCTTCTCATTGGTGGCAGTGGCAGCACAGGGGAGGGAGAGTCTGCTTCCTTCTCCCCTGAGCTGCCTAGAACACAGAGCTGCACAATAGCGAAGGCTAGCATTGAAAAAGGAAAATCCTGGTATGGAGGTCGATACCAGACAAAAGTATCGATTGGGTATCGAAAATTTGATACCCGAAAAAACCCTATATATATACACAAAAAAAAACATATACAATGCAACAGCACTCTGCAGACCAAATACGTCTGCCAAACGTCAAGGCGATCTCTGTAATGACGGGAACCTAACACTAATAACTACCTGTAATGTGCGCTCACGGCCTCCACACAATTCATGGCAGTAGTATATATATACTACAGAGGGCAGTATACTGTATATATACTACAGAGTACAGTATACTGTATATATACTACAGAGGAAAGTATACTGTATATATACTACAGAGGACAGTATACTGTATATATATATATACTATAGAGGACAGTATACTGTATATATACTACAGAGGACAGTATACTGTATATATGCTACAAAGGACAGTATACTGTATATATACTACAGAGAACAGTATACTATATATACTACGGAGGACAGAATACTGTATTTTTATACTACAGAGGACAGTATACTGTATATATATATATATATACTACAGAGGCCAGTATACTGTAAATATACTACAGAGGACAGTATACTGTATATACACTACAGAGGACAGTATACTGTATATATACTACAGAGGACAGTATACTGTATATATATATACTACAGAGGACAGTATACTGTATATATACTACAGAGGACAGTATACTGTATATATGTACTACAGAGGACAGTATACTGTATATATGTACTACAGAGGACAGTACACTGTATATACACTACAGAGGACAGTATACTGTATATATACTACAGATGACAATATATATACTGTATATACACTACAGAGGACAGTATACTGTATATATACTACAGAGGACAGTATACTGTATATACTGTATACTACAGAGGAAAGTATACTGTATATATACTACAGAGGAAAGTATACTGTATATACACTACAAAGGACAGTATACTGTATATATACTACAGAGTACAGTATACTGTATATATACTACAGAGGACAGTATACTGTATATATACTACAGATGACAATATATATACTGTATATACACTACAGAGGACAGTATACTGTATATATACTACAGAGGACAGTATACTGTATATACTGTATACTACAGAGGAAAGTATACTGTATATATACTACAGAGGAAAGTATACTGTATATACACTACAAAGGACAGTATACTGTATATATACTACAGAGTACAGTATACTGTATATATACTACAGAGGACAGTATACTGTATATATACTACAGATGACAGTATATTGTATATATACTACAGAGGACAGTATGCTGTATATATATATATATATATATATATATATATATATACACTACAGAGGACAGTATACTGTAGATATACTACAGAGGAAAGTATGATGTATATATACTACAGAGGACAGTATACTGTATATATACTACAGATGACAATATATATACTGTATATACACTACAGAGGACAGTATACTGTATATATACTACAGAGGACAGTATACTGTATATACTGTATACTACAGAGGAAAGTATACTGTATATATACTACAGAGGACAGTATACTGCATATATACACTACAGAGGACAGTATACTGTATATATACTACAGAGGAAAGTATACTGTATATACACTACAAAGGACAGTATACTGTATATATACTACAGAGTACAGTATACTGTATATATACTACAGAGGACAGTATACTGTATATATACTACAGATGACAGTATATTGTATATATACTACAGAGGACAGTATGCTATATATATATATATATATATATATATATATATATACACTACAGAGGACAGTATACTGTAGATATACTACAGAGGAAAGTATGCTGTATATATACTACAGAGGACATTATACTGTATATATACTACAGAGGAAAGTATATTGTATATATATATATATATATATATTTATATACTACAGAGGGCAGTATATGGTATATATACTACAGAGGACAGTATACTGTACATATACTACAAAGAACAGTATACCGTATATATACTACAGAGGACAGTATACTGTATATATACTACAGAGGACATTATACTGTATATATACTACAGAGGAAAGTATATTGTATATATATATATATATATATATATATATATATATATATTTATATACTACAGAGGACATATATACTACTATATATATATACTACAGAGGACAGTATACTGTACATATACTACAAAGGACAGTACACCTTATATATACTACAGAGGACAGTATACGGTATATACACTACAGAGGACAGTATACTGTATATATACTACAGAGGACAGTATACTGTATATATACTACAAAGGACAGTATACCGTATATATACTACAGAGGACAGTATACTGTATATATACTACAGATGACATTATACAGTATATATACTACAGAGGAAAGTATACTGTATATATATATTTATATACTACAGAGGGCAGTATATGGTATGTATACTTCAGAGGACAGTATACTGTATATATACTACAGAGGACAGTATACTGCAGGGGTGGCCAACCTGTGGCTCTTGAGCCACATGCGGCTCTTTGCTTCTTCAAGTGTGGCTCCAGCTGTGGAGCCGGGAAGCAGCCAGGCCGGCGCACTCTCCACCCCATGCTCAGATCTCTTTTCCTGATCGGGCACTGTTTCTACTTTGCAGCTCTAGCTCACTCTCCACTAGGTCCTCATGCACACAGTGTAAGAATGTAGTACGTGGAGACATGCACTATGACCTGATGTTGTGATCATCAGGTCAAAGTGGAGAGTGTGTCAGACACACAGAGTAGCAGATGCCCGAGCAAGAGCTCAGTGTCTGATCAGGAGAAATCTAAGCATGGGAGGTTCTGATCTGAGCATGGGGGGTCCTAATCTGGGCAAAGGGGGTCTGAGCTGAGCGTGAGGGGTCCTGATCTGAGCAATGGGGGTCTGATTTGAGCATGGGAGGGGGGGTCCTGATCAGAGCAATGGAGGTCTGATCTGAGCATGGGAGTCATATCTGAGCATGGGGGGGGGGGGCAGACCTGAGCACAGGGAGCAGATCTGAGCATGGGGGCGTCTTGTTTGAGCATGGGTTGTTCAGGTCTGTGCATGGGGCTATATCGGTGCTGGCCAACCTGCGGCTCTCCAGCTGTTGCAAAACTACAACTCCCACCATGCCCTGCTGTAGGCTGATAGCTGTAGGCAAACTGTGCATGCTGGGAGTTGTAATTTTGCAACAGCTGTAGAGCCACAGGTTGGCCATCCCTGTCCTATATCAATATAAAAACCTGGGTAGACTATCCAGTTTATTATTATAGATGCATCGGATGGTTAAGATGGCCTCTAGGAATAGTGGCAGGCCAGCAAGAATCCTCTCTTCTCTGGAACCCACCTTTTGAAGCTGTTGCAGAGACCCCCATAATCAATCAGCTTGTAGCATCATGTTGCTGTCTGCCTCTGTGTGGGCAGGTAATATTTGCATGTCGCTGTACAGGGGGCCCCTAGAATAAATTTTACTGGTGGGCCCTAGGCATCCCAGTCCGAGACTGCCTATATGTACCACCTTAATCAAGGTCACCTATTAGATAGGTGGGGCAAAAGTGCACGTAAATATCACTCCCAGTATAGGAGCGTATTCACACATGAAGGTGCCACTGCTTCAAGACAAGTCAAACAAATCACAGAAAAAACTATATATATATAAACCATCCTGCACAATATAGTATTAAATGCGCGGATGTATATATTCAGGTGCACTTTGGCCCCACCTACTAATAGGCGACCTTGAATAAGGTGGTACATATAGGTGTGTGTGTCCCTCCTACCACCGGATAAAGATGTGCATGGAGGTAACAAGGGGCAGCACGCCATATGTGCGGGGACTGTGCTCCTGAAAAATGCGCAACAGCATGGATAGGTTAGCGCAGGAACCCACCTGAACTGAGACCACCTTGTCGCCTGGTAGGTGGGCTTAGATGTATTTTGATCAAAATGTATTGACCAAGTGTCTCAGATTTTATCAGGAGCGAGGGCTTATTCCATACGTTATGCTTGCATCTACTATTATAGTGCATTATTTTCAGTGATTTTGTAAATGCAGCCATAGCATCTGTGCAAAATTGTAGAGCAGCACCCACCAGATCTCTTTGGTCTCAGGGAATGCAGCAGCCCACCTGGAGTCCTAGATCCGTAGAACATCGCTTATGTCCAATCCAAAAAACGAAAGCGTAGGCAGCATGTCCAGTGATAATCCCTTTATTGGGAAAAGCTTACATGTGCAAACGTGAAAAAAATGCTACGTTTCGGCTATGTCCAAGCCTTTGTCAAGCATAGTGTGACTCTCACATGTTCAGGTTTAAATAGTGTATGACACGCCCCCACCCTTTCCCCGAATAGTGCGGACGAGTCGCGATCTTTTGAGATTGCGATTCTTTGCTTTTATGAATGGAGAGGACGAATGAGAGAAGTGGATATATGCGCATGAGTCTCTAGAGGCTGAGCAAGCGCAGTACGCAGATGAATGAATCGCATAATGGGTCACATGATCGCATTGACGAGCGAGTCAGCGGTCATGTGACGCGCATTTGCAGATAGCGATACATACTCCTTCTCTGCGATCATGCACATTGGTTACCGAGGGATGCACATTAGGACGGGATCGCAGTGGCTGGACTCATCGGCATGATTGGGTGAGATTTATGTACACTTATGCACTGTCTATTTGAGATCACATTGATTATCCGTGATTCATATTGAACCACATTGTGTTAAAGTGAATTTTTGTCTTGATTGGCCACCCCCACTGTGTGGGGGCGTGTCATACACTATTTAAACCTGAACATGTGAGAGTCACACTATGCTTGACAAAAGCTTGGACATAGCCGAAACGTAGCATTTTTTTCACGTTTGCACATGTAAGCTTTTCTCAATAAAGGGATTATCACTGGACATGCTGCCTACGCTTTTGTTTTTTGGATTGTAAATGTAGCCATATACATCCGCACATTTAATACCATATCGTGCAGGATGATTTACCGTATATACTCGAGTATAAGCCGACCCCCCTAATTTTACCCCAAAAAAACTGGGAAAAGTAGTGACTCGAGTATAAGCCGAGGTGGAAATGGATGTCACTGTTATGGGGGATCTGTGGATGACGCACTGTTATGGGGGATCTGTGGATGACACACTGTTATGGGGGATCTGTGGATGACACACTGTTATGGGATGGGGGGGGCTGTGGATGACACTGTTATGGGAAGGGGGGGATGTTGATGGCACTTATGGGATGAGGGGATGTGGATGACACTGTTATGGGATGGGAGGCTGTGGATGGCACTTATGGGATAGGGGGCTGTGGATGGCATCCAGAGATCCCCATCCTATAACAGTGCCATCCACATCCCCTCATATATATATATATATATATATATATATATATATATATATATATATTACAGAGGAAAGTATACTGTATATATATATAAATATATATTACAGAGGATAGTATACTGTATATATACTACAGAGGACAGTATACTGTGTATATACTACAGAGGACAATATACTGTATATATACTACAGAGGACAGTATACTGTATATATATACTACAGAGGACAGTATACTGTATATATACTACAGAGGAAAGTATACTGTATATATACTACAGAGGACAGTATACTGTATATATACTAGAGGACAGTATACTGTATATATACTACAGAGGACAATATACTGTATATATATACTACAGAGGACAGTATACTGTATATATACTACAGAGGACAGTAAACTGTATATATACTACAGAGGACAGTATACTGTATATATACTACAGAGGACAGTATACTGTATATATATATATATAAATATATATTACAGAGGACAGTATACTGTATATATACTACAGAGGAAAGTATACTGTATATATACTACAGAGGAAAGTATACTGTATATATACTACAGAGGACAGTATACTGTATATATATAAATATATATTACAGAGGACAGTATACTGTATATATACTACAGAGGACAGTATACTGTATATACTACAGAGGACAGTATACTGTATATATACTACAGAGGACAGTATACTGTATATATACTACATTGGACAGTATACTGTATATATACTACAGAGGACAGTATACTGTATATATACTACAGTGGACAGTATACTGTATATGTACTACAGAGGAAAGTATACTGTATATATACTACAGAGGACAGTATACTGTATATATATACTACAGAGGACAGTATACTGTATATATACTACAGAGGACAGTATGTTGTATATACACTACAGAGGACAGTATACTGCATATATACTACAGAGGACAGTATACTGTATATATATTACAGAGGACAGTATACTGTATATACTACAGAGGACAGTATACTGTATATATACTACAGAGGACAGTATACTGTGTATATATATATGTATATATAAGGTAAAAAGTGAAAAAGCAGCACACTTTAAAACAACGGGTGCAAAACCTGCCGATGACCAGCAACCAAGTCCTCAATATAGTAGTTCAAAAATTGCAAGGCAGCACTCCAATCTTCAAAAAATTCCAGTGTTTATTCAGCCCAGTGTGGCAACGTTTCAATTGTTCACTACAATCTTTCTCAAGCCATACCAAATAAAGTGCTCAGTGCAATATATATAGTCAAGTCACATGATCATCAATTAATTTGTGATAAAAACATGATTACAATAAAATGTAAATTTGTAATAATAAAGTGCTAAAAGTGCCAAATGTGCAAATTACATAAACAAATACATGTGAAAAAATATCCATGTTCCATATGATACAATTTTCTGATAGTGTAAACATTAAAAACAGTTAATTGACTTGAAACCCACAGGTGTATAAGATAAATAATAATCATAATAAAAGGGAGACAATCTCACAGAAGCGGAATCACCATAGGATCCTGGACGGCGTCTCACGGAGTACAGCGCGCATGCGCGAGATTCACAAATCTCGCGAGCATCCCCATACATCAGATCCAGTGTCCCTAACAAAGATGGCGTTCACGGGCTTCATGTCATCTCTGCGGCTGCGCGGACTTGATCAAGTCTCGCAAACATTACGTTTCAAGCACACCAGTCCGGACCATATCTAATATGGCAACCCCGGCATCTCAGGTGTAGTGCGCATGTCCTGTATATCACAACTCCGTATCCACAAAGCAATGTAAACATCCAACACACCCTAAGGATATTATAATGGAGGCATAGGATTGTCCAAGAATCGGACTCACCACAGCATCCACATATCACCATGGGTCATACATACTTCAGGCTCCCCATTTTAGGTGTATGATGCAAATGACGAGTATATATATATATATACTACAGAGGAAGGTATACTGTATGTATACTACAGAGGACAGTATACCGTATATATACTACAGAGGACAGTATACTGTATTTCCCTTTTCGTCCTTGGCAGCACATCATGGGTTAAGGTTTGTCTCATTCGTTTCCTAGGACCGCCCACCTAGATTAAATTAATTAATTAAATAAATAAGAGGTACTATATAAACACGCCTCCTACCATCCAACAGTGTATTTTTTATTTGTCCTCATTCCTGTGAGGAAGAAGCCCACCTGTTGTTAGCCTCCTTAGGCTGCTATGACCGTATAGGCCGTGGTTTTTCCAGAGTTGGACACGGCCATGTATGTTCCTGAGGCCTGAGAGTGAGGATAGCCATGTGTGTTTCCCTGGCTCCACTCTGTATCCGCTGTTACCCGGCCATTATACCTTGTGGTACAAGGTTCGGAGGCCTGAGAGTGAGGATAGCCATGTGTGTTCCCTGGCTTCACTCTGTATCCGCTGTTACCCGGCCATTATACCTTGGTTCAGAGGCCTGAGAGTGAGGATAGCCATGTGTGTTCCCTGGCTTCACTCTGTATCCGCTGTTACCCGGCCATTATACCTTGTGGTGACAAGGTTCAGAGGCCTGAGAGTGAGGATAGCCATGTGTGGTTCCCTGGCTTCACTCTGTATCCGCTGTTACCCGGCCATTATACCTTGTGGTACAAGGTTCGGAGGCCTGAGAGTAAGGATAGCCATGTGTGTTTCCCTGGCTTCACTCTGTATCCGCTGAGAAGGACTTCAGAACGGAAGAGATATTGCTGAAAAGCTCTGTGGAACGCAGGCTCTGGGCGTCTGACGACACACGTGCGCCACCTCGTCTTCCGTTCGCACACTGGAAGCTAAGTATTGCACATTGCCTGTGTACCTTTCATTCTCTTATGGTTACAAGGTTCAGTTTGTCCTGGGTCAGACTTACCTTTCTGGAGGCTACTGATAATCACCCGTGTTGATGCAGTACAAAGTGCCTGTGAATTAAAGCAAAGGGTACAGAGCAGAGTCCTGCAGTGTTATGCTCACCTGTGCCGGTATTTAGCAGTACACAGCAGAGCTGTGACCCTGTTACCTGCAGTGTTATGTGAATAAGCCCCTTCTGATATCACCTGTGCCGGTTTTTAGCAGTACACAGCAGAGCTATATCCTGCTACCTGCAGTTACAGTGTATTCTGTCTGGAGTCAGATTACCTTTTTAAAGCTGATGTTTATATCCTGATCCCTCTTCCTCTGATAAATCCGATGTCCAGCAAAGGGTGGTAAGTAGTGCACAAACATAGTCACAGGTTGTGTCTGTTATGTGAATAAGCCCCTTCTGATATCACCTGTGCTGGTATTTAGCGGTACAGAGCAGAACTATATCCTGTTACCTGCGGTGTTATGTGAATAAGCCCCTTCTGATATCACCTGTGCTGGTATTTAGCGGTACAAAGCAGAACTATATCCTGTTACCTGCAGTTACAGTGTATTCTGTCCGGAGTCAGATTACCTTTTTAAAGCTGATGTTTATATCCTGATCCCTCTTCTTAGGATGAATCCGATGTCCAGCAAAGGGTGGTAAGAAGTGCACAGACATAGTCACAGGTTGTGTCTGTTATGTGAATAAGCCCCATCCTGACTAACACTTGTGTTAAGTATTAAACAGTACAGCGCAGGCGCTGTTACCTGGAGCCGTTGTCTTGCAGTTACATTGTATATTTTCTGCCCTAGATGTCCAGCCATCCAAGCAAAGGATGATCAGTTACCTTACTAAAGCCGATGATCAGACTTACCTGACTGATGCAGATGTTTGTGAATAACTGAGTCCCTGTTTCCATTGTTAAAACAGATGTCCGGCCGTCCGAGCAGAGGTGGTAAGATGTCTCCACACAGGGGCACCGGCTGTAATGGCTCTAACATGCTGTTCTGTCTGTTATGTGAATAAGCCCCTTCCTGATAACACTTGGGAGTAGTTGCTGTGATGACTATAACATTGTGTTCTGTGTCTTTCAGTCTAATGAAGGCCTTGTAATCCCTGCAGCCCAAACCTGTGGCTGATGACTACTCGTTAACACTTGTGCAGATGCTTTCAAAGCTGCTGGGAAAAAAAAAAAAAAAAAAAAGTTGTCCTACTCCTTTTCAGCTACTTTTCTGTATTAGGTGGTAATAAGCGGCTCCCATACGGCTTCTGGTTATAAATGACATCACTTTTGATACAGATACATAAGAAATGGTTATAAACCCTGGTAGTTACAGTATTGGTTTAAAACAAATTTTGATTTTAAATAATTTTTTATACAGGCGACCCTGGGGGATTGGCAGCCCAGCATTACAGCTCCCCTCAGCAATAGTGGTCATTATCGCTCAAGGCTGAGAGACATTCTCCTCCTTGCCTTCCTAGAGAGAGAAAAATAAAAATGAGTTTTCCTTTTTTCAAAGTCTCCATCTTGGGTTGATTCTGCTGTCATTAGTTTGACCGGAAGATCTTTTTTCTTTCCAGGTGTTCCTAGTTTACGCTTAAAACCTTTTTAGAAAAAAAAAAAAAAACCTCCATCTAGGTTTTCCCTCATTAAAGCGCCATGGAGGCAGTATTGGTGGTCCCAGAGCGCATAGTCTGGTTACACCTTCTGGATAAGATAAAGGAAATGTCTAACCATGACCCTGGTAACCTCCTCTACATTTCTGGAGAATAGTTCTTTCAGATGAACAGACTGCTAGAAATGAATTAGGATCTAGAAATCCTGCAGTCCAGAAAACAAGAATACCATAGATCCGGCATCGGTGGACTTCCTGACAGAAGGGAGTACGAGCCGAAGAGACCAAAGGATGAAGACGAGCGTCACAAATCAGTCTGACACCAGAAGTCAGAGGAATATGTTTCCCTTACTCAGCAGATTACTTCAGACACTGGGATCCTGAAACCATGAGGTTCTGAAAGTCATTATTGTACGAGAAGCCGTCTTCAATCTAAGTCTATTTTTTGGAATGGAAAACATTGGGCATTGCTCTGCTACTAGAGGATCACTGCACATCTTTGTTAGATCTGAAGATATTGACCTTCATATACCAATAATACAGTCTTCAAGAAATCCTGAGTGGCTATTCGCAAGAATGGCGGAATAGCTACAAGCCTTACGGGTGTTTCCATATCTAGATGACTGGTTCATAGAAGTTCCATCCGAGGACCTGCTAAAGTCACCTCTTCAGAAGGTCCTCGCACTTCTCCAAGTCACTGGGATTCTTGATAAGTCAGGAGGATTCAGGATCTACCCTGCAACTTCCAAACTGTTCTGGATTTCCATATTAGATAAAGTGTACTATGACCCATTATTTACCAGGCGCCAAGATCAAGGCTGAAGGAAGAAGTGAAAACTCTATTCTCAGACCTCTTACCTGCAATCCATAGGGTTATAGACACGTGGTCATCTTCAGCACTGAGGGATGCTGTCCTATGAACAATAATTCTTCTCCTGCAATAGTGACCACGGATGCTTCTGCCTTAGGGTGGTGAGCACATCTTCAGGACAGATGGCGGCTGTGGTCCTTTCTGAGATACAAATCGCACTTGTCACGACCCGCGTTGGGGTCGTGACTCGTTATTGCGGCATGCGGTTGCCGTTGGCAACTAGCGCGCCACGACCGAGGTTGCGGTTGTGTTTGTTGTGCCGCATGCACTTGCCGGCGGCGAGGTGTTCTTGCCGCATGTGAGGGCTGTGTGTTTGTTCCCTCACATGTGGTTGCCGCTGGTACTTGTGGTGCATATGTGTCATTCCCCCTTTCCTGTGCACGATTCCCTTGTTTAGTGTCTTCTGTGCATGTGTGGCGTGCACGGGGTTAAGGTGTGGCTAAGGTGTGGCTGCATTGTGGGTGTGACCTCAGGCCTCCTTATTACCTTGTGTGTGGAACCTGAGGTCAGTTTTGTTTGTCCTGCCATGGTGTGAGCATGGCTGGAGTGTGTTTGGATCCCACCTTTATGTCTGCGTGAGCCACCCTTATTTGTTATATTGTTTTCTCTGTTTGTTTGTACTCCCCTCCGGTGTGCTTCTGCTTTCCCTTTCCCTCACTTGGTTATGTCTTTGTTGTGGGTTTGTATGTTGCAGTTTGTTGGTATGTCTGCTCCGGAAGGGGCTTGCTTACCCGGAGGGGTATAGCACATTCCGGATGGTGTGTTGCCCGGCCAGGTCTCCCCCCAGGCATCTGGTTTCCGCTTGGGGGTCCGGGAGGTCCTGGTGCTGCTCCTCACTCTTCAGCACGGCAGGTAAGTGTGGGTTCCTTGTACATGTTTCCTATGTAACTTGCCTGCCGTGCGGGCACACACTGTTCGGGTCCCGGCTGCAGAGGGGCCTCGGGAGACTTCTGCTCCTCCGTGTCCCTGGGGGAGCAGGTGGTCTCTGCCCTGTTAGTTCCAGGGTCGAGCAGGGTCGTCCAGGGCTTTAGGTTCCTGTCGTATGGGCCCTCCCACCCTTGGGGTCGGCCCATACTCGTAGGAGACCAGGGCCAGCTTTAGGGACATGCTAGATTAGCGGTTCCCTTGTCCCTGCTTTTAGCCCTTGTTTGGCCCAGCGGCCGCGGACATTGCACGGCGGGGGGTTTTCCCCACCTCCCGTCGTGACAGCACTTCATGGACCCAAGTACATTCCAGTTGACTCTACCGCATTTCCAGATACATCTTAGGGTGAATGACTGTGATAGTTCAATCTGACAACCATCCTTGGTACTTTATCTAACAGGATGGACAAGAAGCCATTCCCTTCTGAAGTTATCCAAGGAGATCTTGACTGGGCAGAATTGTACCTTTCTAAACCTAAGAACTATTCATTCCAGAGTTTGTTTTCAATATTCAGACGAATCATCTGAATTGGAAGAAGATCAATCTGTCGGACTGGAACCAAATCCACGTTGTGTGACAGATTCCAGCCATGTGAGGCAGAACAGTCCTACAGAAGACTGTATGGAGACGCTGCAGGCTATACTAAGATCTCCTTGGGGCCTGAAGGTCCTGGCTCTCTTCTACTCTCTGCTTTATCAGAGGTGAAGATTGGAAGCTCCTGTTAGACCCCAAACTGTTATTACAGGACGGATTATATCACCAGAATCTGGAGGGAATTCACCCTACAGCATAGCTAATATTCCCTTCACATGAGGTTTTACTTCAGACCATGCCGTCCTTTACCTAAATTACATCATCTTCCAATGTAAACAGGGAATTCTTTTCTTACAGTATTTCTCCAGAACCTCCTATAAAAAAAACAAAAAAAAAAACAACTCTCCTACATACTGTACCTTAGATGTAAGAAGAACTTTGAAATCTATGCTCTAAGAACGAAACAGTTCAGAACGGCTTTTATTTTCTGGGCCAAGAAAAGGACGACCATTTAAAGACACAATTGATAGCTGTGTAAAGGCCATAATTGTGGAATTCTATTCCTTGGAGGGTGAAGCCTCTCTGGTTCTGATAAAAGCCCATTCCACAAGATCTACAGCAGCATAGATCAGTAATGTATCCTCAGGGACAGAGCGAACACAAGGATCCATAGAGGAGATCTGTAATACAGCTTCCTGTTCCATATCATTGACCTCCATGAACAGTTACCAATACTGAGAGTTCAAGTTTTGACACTGGGGTACAAATTACAGAACTATATTAAAATACCCTCCCCTTGAGATCTAGAAAAATCCCATGATGTGCTGCCGAGGACGAAAAGGGAAAGGGAAAATCCGTACCTGGGATTTTGCTTTCCTTGAGTCCGAAGGCAGCACATACTTACCCTCCCTGATTAACATTTATTATTTGTATGCCTCTTTTGTCTGAATCTATTTTTAAAATACACTGTTGGGTGGTAGGAGGCGTGTTTATATAGTACCGATCTCATTTAATTAATTAATTTAATCTAGGTGGGCGGTCCTAGGAAACGAATGAGACAAACCTTAACCTATGATGTGCTGCCTTCGGACTCAAGGAAAGCAAAATCCCAGATACGGATTTTCCCTATATACTACAGAGGACAGTATACTGTATATATACTACAGAGGGCAGTATACTGTATATATACTACAGAGGACAGTATACTGTATATATACTACAGAGGACAGTATACTGTATATATACTACAGAGGACAGTATACTGTATATATACTACAGAGGACAGTATACTGTATATATATACTACAGAGGACAGTATACTGTATATATACTACAGAGGACAGTATACTGTGTATATATATATATACACACTACAGAGGACAGTATACTGTATATATACTACAGAGGACAGTATACTGTATATATACTACAGAGGACAGTATACTGTATATATATATACAGAGGACAGTATACTGTATATATGCTACAGAGGACAGTATACTGTATATATACTACAGAGGACAGTATACTGTGTATATACTACAGAGGACAGTATACTGTATATATACTACAGAGGACAGTATACTGTATATATACTACAGAGGACAGTATACTGTATATATATATACTACAGAGGACAGTATACTGTATATATATACTACAGAGGACAGTATACTGTATATATACTACAGAGGACAGTATACTGTATATATACTACAGAGGACAGTATACTGTATATATATACTACAGAGGACAGTATACTGTATATATACTACAGAGGACAGTATACTGTATATATAGCTACAGAGGACAGTATACTGTATATATGCTACAGAGGACAGTATACTGTATATATACTACAGAGGACAGTATACTGTATATATACTACAGAGGACAGTATACTGTATATATTACTACAGAGGACAGTATACTGTATATATATACTACAGAGGACAGTATACTGTATATATGACTACAGAGGACAGTATACTGTATATATACTACAGAGGACAGTATACTGTATATATACACTACAGAGGACAGTATACTGTATATATATACTACAGAGGACAGTATACTGTATATATACTACAGAGGACAGTATACTGTATATATACTACAGAGGACAGTATACTGTATATATACTACAGAGGACAGTATACTGTATATATACTACAGAGGACAGTATACTGTATATATACTACAGAGGACAGTATACTGTATATATACTACAGAGGACAGTATACTGTATATACACTACAGAGGACAGTATACTGTATATATACTACAGAGGACAGTATACTGTATATATACTACAGAGGACAGTATACTGTATATAAATACTACAGAGGACAGTATACTGTGTATCTATACTAAATACATTAATTGTCTTCCAAATTGTATAATTTTTTTCCCAAAAAATCCATTTATCAGTGAGCCATGTAGCTAACCTGTGAGGTACATTGTATTGGACGCTGCGTAGCGTTGCAGGTGGATGGTGATAAACAACACTAAGGTGGGTGATGCAATCTGTAATTTACTGAATAACAGCGTGCTGCCACAAATAACACGAATGTCTCTTAAACCTATGTATGTGAACAGTCTCTAGAAAGAATGCAATGCAGTCAATGTTCTTATACAGCAGGGGATGGCCAACCGTACAAACACAAAGAGCCAAAAAAAAACAAAAAAAAACGTATGACTGCCAGTAGTCACTAGCTATACATTTACACACGAGTCACCGTATTTTTCGCCCTACAAGATGCACCTAGGTTTTAACAAAGAAAAATAAGAGAAAAAAAATATTTTTCATCTGATCTGAGGTCTGATAAAAATAGTTTTCTTATTTTTCATTAGCAGAGAAAAAAAAGAAAAAATATATTTTTCATCATACCTCAGATCAGACTCCTAAATCAGATGTCCAATCCTCATCTAACAAATCACAGAAAAAACTATATATATTTACACCATCCTGTACGATATGGCATTAAATGTGCGGAAGTATATGCCTACATTTACAAAATAACAGACAATAATGCACTATAATAGTAGATGCAAGCATAACATATGGACCAAGCCCTCAATCTATCGATAAAATCTGAGACACTTGGTCAATACATCTAAGCCCACCTACCAGGCGACAAGGTGGTCTCAGTTCAGGTGGGTTCCTGCGCTAACCTATCCATGCTGTTGCGCATTTTTCAGGAGCGCAGTCCCCGCACATATGGCGTGCTGCCCCTTGTTACCTCCATGTGCATCAGCAACCGGTGGGACCATATTGTGCAGGATGGTTTATATATATATAGTTTTTTCTGTGATTTGTTTGACTTGTCTTGAAGCAGTGGCACCTTCATGTGTGAATACGCTCCTATACTGGGAGTAATATTCAGGTGCACTTTTGCCCCACCTATCTAATAGGTGACCTTGATTAAGGTGGTACATATAGGCAGTGTCGGACTGGGATGCCTAGGGTCCACCAGTAAAATTTATTCTAGGGGCCCCCTGTACAGCGACATGCAAATATTACCTGCCCACACAGAGGCAGACAGCAACATGATGCTACAAGCTGATTGATTATGGGGGTCTCTGAAACAGCTTCAAAAGGTGGGTTCCAGAGAAGAGAGGATTCTTGCTGGCCTGCCACTATTCCTAGAGGCCATCTTAACCATCCGATGCATCTATAATAATAAACTGGATAGTCTACCCAGGTTTTTATATTGATATAGGTTATTTAAGATGCTGTGCTGGTGAACAGTGGGACCAACTTTTTCAGGAGGCCCACCGGGGGTTTCCCCTGTGGGCCAGTCCGAGCCTGCATATAGGTGTGTGTGTGTCCCTCCTCCCACCGGTTGCTGATGCACATGGAGGTAACAAGGGGCAGCACACCATATGTGATTTTCCAATCCTCATCTGACCTAAAATAAGATCCTCAAACCTCATCAGACCTCCAAATCAGACCCCAAAATAGGACCCCCAATGCTCGGATCAGACAACACAAATCAGACTCCCAGTGTCAGACCCTCAGTGCTCAGATCCCCCCCCCCCATGTTCAGATCTCCACCCCATGTTTAGATCCTCCCCCCCATGCTCAGATCTGCTCCTTCTCAGATCTGACCCCCATGCACAGACCTGAACAACCCATGCTCAAACAAGATGCCCCCATGCTCAGATCTGCTCCCCGTGCTCAGGTCTGCCCCCCCTTCCCCCAATGCTCAGATCTGACTCCCATGCTCAGATCAGACCCCCATTGCTCTGATCAGGACCCCCCCCATGCTCAAATCAGAGCCCCATTGCTAATAACAGGACCCCTCAAGCTCAGCTCAGACCCCCATTGCTCAGATCAGGACCCCTCATGTTTAGCTCACACCCCCTTTGCCCAGATTGGGACCCCCCCCATGCTCAGATTAGAACCTCCCATGCTTAGATCTCTCCTGATCAGGCACTGAGCTCCTGCTCGGGCACCTGCTACTCTGCGGGTCTGACACACTCTCCGCTTTGACCTGATGAGCACAACGTCAGGTCATAGTGCATGAATAGGCATTTCTATCATAGTCCCAGCCGTGGGCGTTACGCAGCCGGTACCCGTGTTTTGCGGATCTGCAGTCTGCAAAACACTTACGGTAGTATGGTGAATGGACCATTAGAGTGTAGAACCTGTCAAGGCTCAAAAAGCCTTCCCCAGCTGTCTCCTGATCTTTGGTTCCACCTTTTTCTGGCTGACACTCATACAGGAGGCCTGCAGCTTCTCTGGGCAATACACCTGTCCAGTTGCAAAACTTTTTCTAAAAAAAATTAAAGTTGTAAAGGGCAGGGGCAGATATATCGCCTGTGCAGCTGGTTGGTCTGCACAGGGGCCCAGAGAGGGAGGGAGCCCTTCCCACTGCCAGCTGAGGTGTTTTTTTTTTTTTACCTCCCTTCCTCTGCCAGGGTAATCTGTTCACCTTGGGGTGGGGGCACGTTTGGGGAGGGGGGCGGATTAGGATTTGTGTGAATATGCCTCTTCTGCCTATACTCTTTAGCTGAAGGACCTGCGATGACATCTTAGTCATGTGACCTTTTCAACACTGGAAGTGGTGGTAGGACCTGTGATGAGGACGAACAGTGCAGAAAAAGGCAGCGCTCAGCAGTGGAGACCTCTGAGGCCATGGAATGAATGTAAGTGCCAGAGAAATGCTGGGAGATGTAGTTCTCCCCATTATACCTCCTCCCTGCTTAGTGGGAGAGAAATAAGTTATTTATCTGGGACTGTATGTTAGAGGGGCTGAAGGGGGGGGTGTTAGTTACATGGGACTGCATGTTGCATAAGATTGGTGGGAGATGACTGGTGTTATTTACATGGGACTGGATATTATAGAGCAGCGGTCCCCTACCGCCGGACTGCGGCCCAGGACCAGGCCCTGGAAGATTTTTTACCGGGCCGTCTTTAACGCGGTACTAATGAAGCGCTTCCATTATGGTAGCACTTCATTAGTACCGGAGGGTCCGGAAACGTTGAAGGATCTGTACTCACCGCTTCCTGGTCCTCGGCTGTCGGCCGTGTAGAGCTGCGGACTGCATGAGGGCGCACTGTGACCTCACACTGTGGCCGCGCCCGTGATACACAGCCGACTGCAGGATGAAAAAGATCGCGATGGTGAGCAGCGGTGGTGCCCAGGAGCAGGAGAGGTAAGTGTTTTTTATTTTATTTTATGGGAGCCAGTGATGGCTGGCTGACATGGGGGCAGTGACTGGCTGGCTGGACATGGGGGCAGTGATGGCTGGCTGACATGGGGGCAGTGATGGCTGGCTGACATGGGGAGCAGTGATGGCTGGCTGACATGGGGGGGCAGTGATGGCTGGCTGACATGGGGGGGCAGTGATGGCTGGCTGACATGGGGGGCAGTGATGGCTGGCTGACATGGGGGCTGATGGCTGGCTGACATGGGGGCTGATGGCTGGCTGACATGGGAGGTTGATCTGAGGCATTGGGAGTTATATATTTTAATATGCACCTTGTGTTTTGTTTTGCGCGTGAATCCGTCACCGCCGACCAGCACCCCATAAGCCCTTCCCACCCACTAAGCCCCGCCCCATAACCCCCACCCGGGCCCTGGAAAAATTGTCTTGCGTGAAACTGGTCCTTGGTGCAAAAAGGTTGGGGACCACTGTTATAAAGGACTGGAGGGTAAGGAGTGATGTTATTTACATGGGACTGTATGTTAGAGGGGCTGAAGGGGGGAGTGTTAGTTACGTGGGACTTTTAATTGTGGTACAATCTCCATGAAAATCGATGAAATTGATGAAAATTGTCATGTCTTTTTATCTTGAAATTATCCGATATTTCTAAAACAAATCCCTATCTTGTACAAAACAGATGTGGATCCACTGTGTCACTTGAACAGATTTGGCCGGGGGCTACTCCTAAGGGTGTTAAGTGGTATATTAAGTGGCCCCTTGGTTTTCGCCCTTTAAAACCCTGAAAAAAGGGATCTGGACTCTGCTGCAGAGGAACCATCAGGTCACTACTTCTTAGAGTAGTCTCTGTTCAAGTGATGGCTTTTCCACGGGGGTCAAGACTAGACATTGGTGCAGAACAATGAAGGAGCAGGCAAAACATTAGTCAGCGACATGCCAAGGCCAGGATAGGTCAAATTCGAGAAACAGACAAAGGTTGGTACACGGGCAGATGAATGTTGAACAGCACACCTTTGCAGCACACTAGCAGACTAAGACCTATTGTTCAGGCCTCTTCCCATGGGTGAAGATGCCTTAAGTTCCCAAAGTTGGCAAGCCATTGGCTGTTGAAGATTATGTTGCATACCCACTGGCCCCTTAAGTGCTGGGGGAGGGCATATGTGTCTTACAGGCAGAAAGTGAGGCCTAGCTGACAAGAAGCATGCCACACCTTACATCGGGGGCAGAACTACTCTGGTGGCTGGACTGACAAGAAAGAGTACAGTGAGGTCACTGGGGCTGTGCCACCAGTGCCCAGAGTGACAGAGTAGGTGAGCAGTGCAGTAGCAGCCATATAACAGTACCTGGGACCCCTTACACCCTCACTTCTTTGACCCAGACAGTTACAAAAAGTAATTCAGAAGAGTCGATGTATTAATGTCTTCAGCAGGCGCGAAGGAACTGTCTTCTGGATCAAAACATCTCCAATACACCAGGAAGACGGTATATATTTTTGACTTTCTTCATGTCTATAAAATCTTTTATTCATTTTACATGCCAATAAGAGTAGGAGCAGAACATTTGGAGTAATGGTTGAACACAACTGGCTTTTGGGGGGGGAAACATGAAAAGAATTAGGAATGTGTAAAGATACAGGAAGAACCTGGAAAGGACCAACGAAACAGAGCGCCAACTTATACTAGGGTACCTTAAGCCTGATTTGGAGCCAAACCTTGTCTCCAGGAGAAAACTGAGTTGTAGTCATATGCAAATATCATTATGAGAGCAGAAGCCGGTAGCAGAGATATTTAAATCTCTTGTCAGATCTGGGTGAGTTGCTGACAGCAAACTCAGCTTCTGGAACTCTGGAGGAACAAGTATCAGAAGACGAGGAACCATGATCATACACTATGAAGAAAGGGGTCCTAACGATAGACTCACTAGGATGACTGTTGTAGGAAAATTCTTCCCAGAGGAGCAAAGCAACCCAGTCATCTTGGCATGTAGAAGTGAAGAGTCGCAGATAGTTGACAAGGACTTGATTAATATGCTCAACTTTTCCATTGGATTATGATGGTAAGCTCAAGAAAAGGACAACCCAACTGATATGGATTGACCATTTGAAATCTAGCTCTACTGAAATGAGGGACGCTAACTAAATAACTAAAATGTAACTTTTATTTTACAATACGTAGCGCCCGACTAACGTGCGGAGGTCTGGTTGGAGGCGGGATGGGGCCGGGATTTGTCCCGCCCATCACCCGCCCCACCGATGACTCCGAGTCGTGATGCGTTCAATAGGCGGGGTTTTCCCTATTTAAACCTCAGCTTTCTGCGGCCGCGCGACGGCCAGTTCATGCCGAGACTCTGCCAGAGGTGAAGGCAGAGAAAATACTCCTGCACAATCTCCTTTTGATAAAATTTGTTTCCTCCTCTCCCCCAGTAGCTCCTGACGAGCCCAGACATTGGGCGAAACGCGTCGAGCCATGTGTTAGGGGATTAGGTTTAAAGGAGGAGGAACAGGCAGGAATTGCAGGCGGCGGTCTGTCATTTTGATTTAGCACCTCCTAGCCTAGCGTACCACTTGCAGGGAGTGTGGGGGAGATTACCAGCCAGAGCATCCACATAGTGGGCATGGGCTGATGTTCCTCCCTTCCAACACTGGTTATTTCCCTGGCTGGATACTGCAGGCATAGTGGGGGAGGTGTCCTGCGAAGGTGACAGATAGGGTTTATGGTTAACGGTACATCACAGGGGCTGGTACATTACTATATGACCAATCAAGCCCCTCTGTGACTACCCTATCCAAATTGTGAATTTTGATGTGCTTGCATTTAACGTGGATCCTGTGGACTGGTGGTCCAACTTTCTTACAAGGGGCCACTTCGACACCTTTATTGTGTGTCTAGTTTATTGCAGGCACTCAAATCACATCTTTTTATCATAGTGTGAAATTCCCTGCTATCAGCAGTGTTTTAATAGGATACAGTAAAAGTTACATTTCAGTTATTCTTTAGTTAGCGTCCCTCATTTCAGTGAGCTAGATTCTACTTTGGGCACGCCTACCATTCAATTTGATTTGGAGTTCAATTGACCATTTGAAATCTGCAGCAAAAGGTGTGGCAGAAAAGCTGCACCAAATCCGAACCCAGCCTAATTTCTTCATGAAATTACAGGTGGACCTGCCATTTCGTATCGCCCAAATGTCTATAAGCAGTTCTTCCTAGAAGTGGATGTGTCTTCTGTGAGAGCTGGAGAGGCCCTCACCCAAAAAGGTTCCTCAAGTAAGATCACCACTTGTGGCTTCTTTTCTACATTGTCATCCCTTGTAAAATGCAACAATTCTATTGAGATCTAGAGATGAGTGAATTTCCTAAAATTTGATTTGGGACAATTTGTCCGAGTGAAGCAACAGATTTGGGTACAAGTTGATTCTACCCAAATCAAAAGTACTGCTGTACATGTGACTGATGCTGTTCTATAGATGATAAGAGCACACGGGGCGGGGGGTTGCAGAAGATCCTTGCAGATTTCTGTGGGTTTTGCACCCAAACAGCAATTTCTAGCAGTGGTTTTTGGTGTGAATTTGATTTGGTTTTGACGTCCATGAGATTTGTTTTATCCCATATGCTGTGGGGGCACTAAATGGGACATTTTACTGAGATCTTGCGTGGGATTTTCAATCAAGATAACCGTGGTGGTCAAACTGATGATTTTTAAAGCCATTTCAAAGAAAATGAATTCATTACCACAAGGAAATTCAACTATGCTGTGAATCAAATTTTTCATGTAACTCTGATTTAAGTCCACTTTGGATACTTCGACTCGTTCAACACTATTCCCAACTTCTCCCTGCTGCTCTGGTATCCATCCAGGCATCAGCATAACTCCCCGGATCAACGACCCCTCTCACTCCAGAAATACATCCAGGCTACTCTTGAATTCCTTTATTGTACTCACCATCAACACTTCCTCAGGCAGAGAGTCCATAGTCTCACTGCTCTTACCGTAAAGAGTCCATAGTCTCACTGCTCTTACCGTAAAGAGTCCATAGTCTCACTGCTCTTACCGTAAAGAGTCCATAGTCTCACTGCTCTTACAGTAAAGAGTCCATAGTCTACACTGCTCTTACAGTATAGAGTCCATAGTCTCACTGCTCTTACCGTAAAGAGTCCATAGTCTCACTGCTCTTACAGTATAGAGTCCATAGTCTCACTGCTCTTACAGTAAAGAGTCCATAGTCTCACTGCTCTTACAGTAAAGAGTCCATAGTCTCACTGCTCTTACAGTAAGAGTCCATAGTCTCACTGCTCTTACAGTATAGAGTCCATAGTCTCACTGCTCTTACAGTAAAGAGTCCATAGTCTCACTGCTCTTACAGTATAGAGTCCATAGTCTCACTGCTCTTACCGTAAAGAGTCCATAGTCTCACTGCTCTTACCGTAAAGAGTCCATAGTCTCACTGCTCTTACAGTAAAGAGTCCATAGTCTAACTGCTCTTACAGTAAAGAGTCCATAGTCTCACTGCTCTTACAGTAAAGAGTCCATAGTCTAACTGCTCTTACAGTAAAGAGTCCATAGTCTCACTGCTCTTACAGTAAAGAGTCCATAGTCTCACTGCTCTTACAGTAAAGAGTCCATAGTCTCACTGCTCTTACAGTATAGAGTCCATAGTCTCACTGCTCTTACCGTAAAGAGTCCATAGTCTCACTGCTCTTACAGTAAAGAGTCCATAGTCTCACTGCTCTTACCGTAAAGAGTCCATAGTCTCACTGCTCTTACAGTAAAGAGTCCATAGTCTCACTGCTCTTACAGTAAAGAGTCCATAGTCTCACTGCTCTTACAGTAAAGAGTCCATAGTCTCACTGCTCTTACAGTAAAGAGTCCATAGTCTCACTGCTCTTACAGTAAAGAGTCCATAGTCTCACTGCTCTTACAGTAAAGAGTCCATAGTCTCACTGCTCTTACAGTAAAGAGTCCATAGTCTCACTGCTCTTACAGTATAGAGTCCATAGTCTCACTGCTCTTACAGTAAAGAGTCCATAGTCTCACTGCTCTTACAGTAAAGAGTCCATAGTCTCACTGCTCTTACAGTAAAGAGTCCATAGTCTCACTGCTCTTACAGTAAAGAGTCCATAGTCTCACTGCTCTTACAGTAAGAGTCCATAGTCTCACTGCTCTTACAGTAAAGAGTCCATAGTCTCACTGCTCTTACAGTAAAGAGTCCATAGTCTCACTGCTCTTACAGTATAGAGTCCATAGTCTCACTGCTCTTACAGTATAGAGTCCATAGTCTCACTGCTCTTACAGTAAAGAGTCCATAGTCTCACTGCTCTTACAGTAAAGAGTCCATAGTCTCACTGCTCTTACAGTAAAGAGTCCATAGTCTCACTGCTCTTACAGTATAGAGTCCATAGTCTCACTGCTCTTACAGTAAAGAGTCCATAGTCTCACTGCTCTTACAGTAAAGAGTCCATAGTCTCACTGCTCTTACAGTAGAGTCCATAGTCTCACTGCTCTTACAGTATAGAGTCCATAGTCTCACTGCTCTTACAGTAAAGAGTCCATAGTCTCACTGCTCTTACAGTATAAGAGTCCATAGTCTCACTGCTCTTACAGTAAAGAGTCCATAGTCTCACTGCTCTTACAGTAAAGAGTCCATAGTCTCACTGCTCTTACAGTAAAGAGTCCATAGTCTCAACTGCTCTTACAGAAGACTATATGGAGACGCTGCAGTGCCATACTAAGATCTCCTTGGGGCCTGAAGGTCCTGGCCTCTTCTACTCTCTGCATTTATCAAAGGTGAAGATTGGAAGCTCCTGTTAGACCCCAAACTGTTATTACAGGACGGATTATATCACCAGAATCTGGAGGGAATTCACTCCTACAGCATAGCTAATATTCCCTTCACATGAGGTTTTACTTCAGACCATGCCTCCTTACCTAAATTACATCATCTTCCAATGTAAACAGGAATTCTTTTCTTACAGTATTTTCCAGAACCTCCTATGACAAAAAAAAAAACAACTCTCCTACATACTGTACCTTAGATGTAAGAAGAACTTTGAAATCTATGCTCTAAGAACGGAAACAGTTCAGAACGGCTTTTATTTTCTGGGCCAAGAAAAGGACGACCATTTAAAGACACAATCGATAGCTGTGCAAAGGCCATAATTGTGGAATTCTATTCCTTGGAGGGTGAAGCCTCTCTGGTTCTGATAAGCCCATCACAAGATCTACAGCAGCATAGATCAGTAATGTATCCTCAGGGACAGAGCGAACACAAGGATCCATAGAGGAGATCTGTAATACAGCTTCCTGTTCCATATCATTGACCTCCATGAACAGTTACCAATACTGAGAGTTCAAGTCTTGACACTGGGGTACAAATTACAGGACTATATTAAATACACCTCCTTGAGATCTAGGAAAATCCCATGATGTGCTGCCGAGGATCTAAGGGAAAGGGAAAATCTGTACCTGATTTTGCTTTCCTTGAGTCCGAAGGCAGCACATACTTACCCTCCCTGATTAACATTTATTATTTGTATGCCTTCTTTGTCTGAATCTATTTTTAAAATACACTGTTGGGTGGTAGGAGGCGTGTTTATATAGTACCGATCTCATTTAATTAATTAATTTAATCTAGGTGGGCGGTCCTAGGGAAACGAATGATACAAACCTTAACCCATGATGTGCTGCCTTCGATCCTCAAAGGAAAGCAAAACTCAGATACTGATTTTCCTATATACTACAGAGGACAGTATACTGTATATATACTACAGAGGACAGTATACTGTATATATACTACAGAGGACAGTATACTGTATATATACTACAGAGGACAGTATACTGTATATATACTACAGAGGACAGTATACTGTATATATACTACAGAGGACAGTATACTGTATATATATACTACAGAGGACAGTATACTGTATATATATACTACAGAGGACAGTATACTGTATATATATACTACAGAGGACAGTATACTGTATATATACTACAGAGGACAGTATACTGTATATATACTACAGAGGACAGTATACTGTATATATATCTACAGAGGACAGTATACTGTATATATACTACAGAGGACAGTATACTGTATATATACTACAGAGGACAGTATACTGTATATATACTACAGAGGACAGTATACTGTATATATATACTACAGAGGACAGTATACTGTATATATACTACAGAGGACAGTATACTGTATATATATACTACAGAGGACAGTATACTGTATATATATACTACAGAGGACAGTATACTGTATATATATACTACAGAGGACAGTATACTGTATATATACTACAGAGGACAGTATACTGTATATATATACTACAGAGGACAGTATACTGTATATATATACTACAGAGGACAGTATACTGTATATATACTACAGAGGACAGTATACTGTATATATACTACAGAGGACAGTATACTGTATATATACTACAGAGGACAGTATACTGTATATATGTACTACAGAGGACAGTATACTGTATATATGACTACAGAGGACAGTATACTGTATATATATACTACAGAGGACAGTATACTGTATATATACTACAGAGGACAGTATACTGTATATATACTACAGAGGACAGTATACTGTATATATACACTACAGAGGACAGTATACTGTATATATATACTACAGAGGACAGTATACTGTATATATACTACAGAGGACAGTATACTGTATATATACTACAGAGGACAGTATACTGTATATATACTACAGAGGACAGTATACTGTATATATGCTACAGAGGACAGTATACTGTATATATGCTACAGAGGACAGTATACTGTATATATGCTACAGAGGACAGTATACTGTATATACACTACAGAGGACAGTATACTGTATATATGCTACAGAGGACAGTATACTGTATATATGCTACAGAGGACAGTATACTGTATATATGCTACAGAGGACAGTATACTGTGTATCGACACTACATACATTAATTGTCTTCCAAATTGTATAATTTTTTTCCCAAAAATCCATTTATCAGTGAGCCATGTAGCTAACCTGTGAGGTACATTGTATTGGACGCTGCGTAGCGTTGCAGGTGGATGGTGATAAACAACACTAAGGTGGGTGATGCAATCTGTAATTTACTGAATAACAGCGTGCTGCCACAAATAACACGAATGTCTCTTAAACCTATGTATGTGAACAGTCTCTAGAAAGAATGCAATGCAGTCAATGTTCTTATACAGCAGGGGTGGCCAACCGTACAAACACAAAGAGCCAAAAAAAATAAAAAAACGTATGACTGCCAGGAGCCACTAGCTATACATTTACACACGAGTCACCGTATTTTTCGCCCTACAAGATGCACCTAGGTTTTAACAAAGAAAAATAAGAGAAAAAATATTTTCATCTGATCTGAGGTCTGATAAAAATAGTTTTCTTATTTTTCATTAGCAGAGAAAAAAAAGAAAAAATATATTTTTCATCATACCTCAGATCAGACTCCTAAATCAGATGTCCAATCCTCATCTAACAAATCACAGAAAAACTATATATATTTACACCATCCTGTACGATATGGCATTAAATGTGCGGAAGTATATGCCTACATTTACAAAATAACAGACAATAATGCACTATAATAGTAGATGCAAGCATAACATATGGACCAAGCCCTCAATCTATCGATAAAATCTGAGACACTTGGTCAATACATCTAAGCCCACCTACCAGGCGACAAGGTGGTCTCAGTTCAGGTGGGTTCCTGCGCTAACCTATCCATGCTGTAGCGCATTTTTCAGGAGCGCAGTCCCCGCACATATGGCGTGCTGCCCTTGTACCTCCATGTGCATCAGCAACCGGTGGGACCATATTGTGCAGGATGGTTTATATATATATAGTTTTTTCTGTGATTTGTTTGACTTGTCTTGAAGCAGTGGCACCTTCATGTGTGAATACGCTCCTATACTGGGAGTAATATTCAGGTGCACTTTTGCCCCACCTATCTAATAGGTGACCTTGATTAAGGTGGTACATATAGGCAGTGTCGGACTGGGATGCCTAGGGTCCACCAGTAAAATTTATTCTAGGGGCCCCCTGTACAGCGACATGCAAATATTACCTGCCCACACAGAGGCAGACAGCAACATGACGCTACAAGCTGATTGATTATGGGGGTCTCTGAAACAGCTTCGAAAGGTGGGTTCCAGAGAAGAGAGGATTCTTGCTGGCCTGCCACTATTCCTAGAGGCCATCTTAACCATCCGATGCATCTATAATAATAAACTGGATAGTCTACCCGGTTTTTTATATTGATATAGGTCATTTAAGATGCTGTGCTGGTGAACAGTGGGACCAACTTTCTCAGGAGGCCCACCGGGGGTTTCCCCTGTGGGCCAGTCCGAGCCTGCATATAGGTGTGTGTGTCCCTCCTCCCACCGGTTGCTGATGCACATGAAAGTAACAAAGGACAGCACACCATATGTGATTTTCCAATCCTCATCTGACCTAAAATAAGATCCTCAAACCTCATCAGACCTCCAAATAAGACCCCAAAATAGGACCCCCAATGCTTGGATCAGACAACACAAATCAGACTCCCAGTGTCAGACCCTCAGTGCTCAGATCCCCCTCCATATGCTCAGATCCCCCCCCCCATGTTCAGATCTCCACCCCATGTTTAGATCCTCCCCCCCATGCTCAGATCTGCTCCTTCTCAGATCTGACCCCCATGCACAGACCTGAACAACCCATGCTCAAACAAGATGCCCCCATGCTCAGATCTGGCCCCCCCTTCCCCCAATGCTCAGATCTGACTCCCATGCTCAGATCAGACCCCCATTGCTCTGATCAGGACCCCCCATGCTCAAATCAGAGCCCCATTGCTAATAACAGGACCCCTCAAGCTCAGCTCAGACCCCCATTGCCCAGATCAGGACCCCTCATGTTTAGCTCACACCCCTTTGCCCAGATTAGGACCCCCATGCTCAGATTAGAACCTCCCATGCTTAGATCTCTCCTGATCAGGCACTGAGCTCCTGCTCGGGCACCTGCTACTCTGCGGGTCTGACACACTCTCCGCTTTGACCTGATGAGCACAACGTCAGGTCATAGTGCATGAATAGGCATTTCTATCATAGTGCCGGCCGTAGGCGTTCTGCAGCCGGTACCCGTGTTTTGCGGATCTGCAGTCTGCAAAACACTTACGGTAGTATGGTGAATGGACCATTAGAGTGTAGAACCTGTCAAGGCTCAAAAGCCTTCCCCAGCTGTCTCCTGATCTTTGGTTCCACCTTTTTCTGGCTGACACTCATACAGGAGGCCTGCAGCTTCTCTGGGCATTACACCTGTCCAGTTGCAAAACTTTTTCTAAAAAAAATTAAAGGTGTAAAGGGCAGGGGCAGATATATCGCCTGTGCAGCTGGTTGGTCTGCACAGGGGCCCAGAGAGGGAGGGGAGCCCTTCCCACTGCCAGCTGAGGTGTTTTTTTTTTTTTTTTACCTCCCTTCCTCTGCCAGGGTAATCTGTTCACCTTGGGGTGGGGGGGACGTTTGGGGGAGGGGGCGGATTAGGATTTGTGTGAATATGCCTCTTCTGCCTATACTCTTTAGCTGAAGGACCTGCGATGACATCTTAGTCATGTGACCTTTTCAACACTGGAAGTGGTGGTAGGACCTGTGATGAGGACGAACAGTGCAGAAAAAGGCAGCGCTCGGCAGTGGAGACCTCTGAGGCCATGGAATGAATGTAAGTGCCAGAGAAATGCTGGGAGATGTAGTTCTCCCCATTATACCTCCTCCCTGCTTAGTGGGAGGGAAATAAGTTATTTATCTGGGACTGTATGTTATAGGGGCTGAAGGGGGGGGTGTTAGTTACATGGGACTGCATGTTGCATAAGATTGGGGGGAGATGACTGGTGTTATTTACATGGGACTGGATATTATAGAGCAGCGGTCCCCTACCGCCGGACTGCGGCCCAGGACCAGGCCCTGGAAGATTTTTTACCGGGCCGTCTTTAACGCGGTACTAATGAAGCGCTTCCATTATGGAAGCACTTCATTAGTACCGGAGGGTCCGGAAACGGTGAAGGATCTGTACTCACCGCTTCCTGGTCCTCGGCTCGGCTGTCGGCCGTGTAGAGCTGCGGACTGCATGAGGGCGCACTGTGACCTCACACTGTGGCCGCGCCCGTGATACACAGCCGACAACAGGATGAAAAAGATCGCGATGGTGAGGAGCGGTGGCGCCCAGGAGCAGGAGAGGTAAGTGTTTTTATTTTATGGGGGCCAGTGATGGCTGGCTGACATGGGGGGGCAGTGATGGCTGGCTGACATGGGGGGCAGTGATGGCTGGCTGACATGGGGGGCAGTGATGGCTGGCTGACATGGGGGGCAGTGATGGCTGGCTGACATGGGGGGCAGTGATGGCTGGCTGACATGGGGGGCAGTGATGGCTGGCTGACATGGGGGGCAGTGATGGCTGGCTGACACGGGGGCTGATGGCTGGCTGACATGGGGGGCAGTGATGGCTGGCTGACATGGGGGGTTGATCTGAGGCATTGGGAGTTATATATTTTAATATGCACCTTGTGTTTTGTTTTGCGCGTGAATCCGTCACCGCCGACCAGCACCCCATAAGCCCTTCCCACCCACTAAGCCCCGCCCCATAACCCCCCACCCAAGCCCTGGAAAAATTGTCTTGCGTGAAACTGGTCCTTGGTGCAAAAAAGGTTGGGGACCACTGTTATAAAGGACTGGAGAGTAAGGAGTGATGTTATTTACATGGGACTGTATGTTAGAGGGGCTGAAGGGGGAGTGTTAGTTACGTGGGACTTTTAATTGTGGTACAATCTCCATGAAAATCGATGAAATTGATGAAAATTGTCATGTCTTTTTATCTTGAAATTATCCGATATTTCTAAAACAAATCCCTATCTTGTACAAAACAGATGTGGATCCACTGTGTCACTTGAACAGATTTGGCCGGGGGCTACTCCTAAGGGTGTTAAGTGGTATATTAAGTGGCCCCTTGGTTTTCGCCCTTTAAAACCCTGAAAAAAGGGATCTGGACTCTGCTGCAGAGAAACCATCAGGTCGCTACTTCTTAGAGTAGTCTCTGTTCAAGTGATGGCTTTTCCACGGGGGTCAAGACTAGACATTGGTGCAGAACAATGAAGGAGCAGGCAAAACATTAGTCAGCGACATGCCAAGGCCAGGATAGGTCAAATTCGAGAAACAGACAAAGGTTGGTACACGGGCAGATAAATGTTGAACAGCACACCTTTGCAGGACACTAGCAGACTAAGACCTATTGTTCAGGCCTCTTCCCATGGGTGAAGATGCCTTAAGTTCCCAAAGTTGGCAAGCCATTGGCTGTTGAAGATTATGTTGCATACCCACTGGCCCCTTAAGTGCTGGGGGAGGGCATATGTGTCTTACAGGCAGAAAGTGAGGCCTAGCTGACAAGAAGCATGCCACACCTTACATCGGGGGGCAGAACTACTCTGGTGGCTGGACTGACAAGAAAGAGTAGAGTGAGGTCACTGAGGTCAGAGTGACAGAGTAGGTGAGCAGTGCAGTAGCAGCCATATAACAGTACCTGGGACCCCTTACACCCTCACTTCTTTGACCCAGACAGTTACAAAAAGTAATTCAGAAGAGTCGATGTATTAATGTCTTCAGCAGGCGCGAAGGAACTGTCTTCTGGATCAAAACATCTCCAATACACCAGGAAGACGGTATATATTTTTGACTTTCTTCATGTCTATAAAATCTTTTATTCATTTTACATGCCAATAAGAGTAGGAGCAGAACATTTGGAGTAATGGTTGAACACAACTGGCTTTTGGGGGAAACATGAAAAGAATTAGGAATGTGTAAAGATACAGGAAGAACCTGGAAAGGACCAACGAAACAGAGCGCCAACTTATACTAGGGTACCTTAAGCCTGATTTGGAGCCAAACCTTGTCTCCAGGAGAAAACTGAGTTGTAGTCATATGCAAATATCATTATGAGAGCAGAAGCCGGTAGCAGAGATATTTAAATCTCTTGTCAGATCTGGGTGAGTTGCTGACAGCAAACTCAGCTTCTGGAACTCTGGAGGAACAAGTATCAGAAGACGAGGAACCATGATCATACACTATGAAGAAAGGGGTCCTAACGATAGACTCACTAGGATGACTGTTGTAGGAAAATTCTTCCCAGAGGAGCAAAGCAACCCAGTCATCTTGGCATGTAGAAGTGAAGAGTCGCAGATAGTTGACAAGGACTTGATTAATATGCTCAACTTTTCCATTGGATTATGATGGTAAGCCCAAGAAAAGGACAACCCAACTGATATGGATTGACCATTTGAAATCTAGCTCACTGAAATGAGGGACGCTAACTAAATAACTAAAATGTAACTTTTATTTTTACAATACGTAGCGCCCGACTAACGTGCGGAGGTCTGGTTGGAGGCGGGATGGGGCCGGGATTTGTCCCCGCCCATCACCCGCCCCACCGATGACTCCGAGTCGTGATGCGTTCAATAGGCGGGGTTTTCCCTATTTAAACCTCAGCTTTCTGCGGCCGCGTACGGCCAGTTCATGCCGAGACTCTGCCAGAGGTGAAGGCAGAGAAAATACTCCTGCACAATCTCCTTTTGATAAAATTTGTTTCCCCTCTCCCCCAGTAGCTCCTGACGAGCCCAGACATTGGGCGAAACGCGTCGAGCCATGTGTTAGGGGATTAGGTTTAAAGGAGGAGGAACAGGCAGGAATTGCAGGCGGCGGTCTGTCATTTTGATTTAGCACCTCCTAGCCTAGCGTACCACTTGCAGGGAGTGTGGGGGAGATTACCAGCCAGAGCATCCACATAGTGGGCATGGGCTGATGGTCCTCCCTTCCAACACTGGTTATTTCCCTGGCTGGATACTGCAGGCACAGTGGGGAAGGTTTCCTGCTAAGGTGACAGATAGGGTTTATGGTGAACGGTACATCACAGGGGCTGGTACGTTACCATATGACCAATCAAGCCCCTTTGTGACTACCCTATCCAAATTGTGAATTTTGATATGCGTGCATTTAACGTGGATCCTGTGGACTGGTGGTCCAACTTTCTTACAAGGGGCCACTTCGACACCTTTATTGTGTGTCTAGTTTATTGCAGGCACTCAAATCACATCATCTTTTTATCATAGTGTAAAAATCCCTGCTATCAGCAGTGTTTTAATAGGATACAATAAAAGCTACATTTTAGTTATTCCCTAGTTAGCGTCCCTTATTTCAGTGAGCTAGATTCTACTTTGGGCACGCCTACCATTCAATTTGATTTGGAGTTCAATTGACCATTTGAAATCTGCAGCAAAAGGTGTGGCAGAAAAGCTGCACCAAATCCGAACCCAGCCTAATTTCTTCATGAAATTACAGGTGGACCTGCCATTTCGTATCGCCCAAATGTCTATAAGCAGTTCTTCCTAGAAGTGGATGTGTCTTCTGTGAGAGCTGGAGAGGCCCTCACCCAAAAAGGTTCCTCAAGTAAGATCACCACTTGTGGCTTCTTTTCTACATTGTAAAATGCAACAATTCTATTGAGATCTAGAGATGAGTGAATTTCCTAAAATTTGATTTGGGACAATTTGTCCGAGTGAAGCAACAGATTTGGGTACAAGTTGATTCTACCCAAATCAAAAGTACTGCTGTACATGTGACTGATGCTGTTCTATAGATGATAAGAGCACACGGGGCGGGGGGTTGCAGAAGATCCTTGCAGATTTCTGTGGGTTTTGCACCCAAACAGCAATTTCTAGCAGTGGTTTTTGGTGTGAATTTGATTTGGTTTTGACGTCCATGAGATTTGTTTTATCCCATATGCTGTGGGGGCACTAAATGGGACATTTTACTGAGATCTTGCGTGGGATTTTCAATCAAGATAACCGTGGTGGTCAAACTGATGATTTTTAAAGCCATTTCAAAGAAAATGAATTCATTACCACAAGGAAATTCAACTATGCTGTGAATCAAATTTTTCATGTAACTCTGATTTAAGTCCACTTTGGATACTTCGACTCGTTCAACACTATTCCCAACTTCTCCCTGCTGCTCTGGTATCCATCCAGGCATCAGCATAACTCCCCGGATCAACGACCCCTCTCACTCCAGAAATACATCCAGGCTACTCTTGAATTCCTTTATTGTACTCACCATCAACACTTCCTCAGGCAGAGAGTCCATAGTCTCACTGCTCTTACCGTAAAGAGTCCATAGTCTCACTGCTCTTACCGTAAAGAGTCCATAGTCTCACTGCTCTTACCGTAAAGAGTCCATAGTCTCACTGCTCTTACAGTAAAGAGTCCATAGTTACACTGCTCTTACAGTATAGAGTCCATAGTCTCACTGCTCTTACCGTAAAGAGTCCATAGTCTCACTGCTCTTACAGTATAGAGTCCATAGTCTCACTGCTCTTACAGTAAAGAGTCCATAGTCTCACTGCTCTTACAGTAAAGAGTCCATAGTCTCACTGCTCTTACAGTAGAGTCCATAGTCTCAATGCTCTTACAGTATAGAGTCCATAGTCTCACTACTCTTACAGTAAAGAGTCCATAGTCTCACTGCTCTTACAGTATAGAGTCCATAGTCTCACTGCTCTTACCGTAAAGAGTCCATAGTCTAACTGCTCTTACCGTAAAGAGTCCATAGTCTCACTGCCCTTACAGTAAAGAGTCCATAGTCTAACTGCTCTTACAGTAAAGAGTCCATAGTCTCACTGCTCTTACAGTAAAGAGTCCATAGTCTAACTGCTCTTACAGTAAAGAGTCCATAGTCTCACTGCTCTTACAGTAAAGAGTCCATAGTCTCACTGCTCTTACAGTAAAGAGTCCATAGTCTCACTGCTCTTACAGTATAGAGTCCATAGTCTCACTGCTCTTACCGTAAAGAGTCCATAGTCTAACTGCTCTTACCGTAAAGAGTCCATAGTCTAACTGCTCTTACCGTAAAGAGTCCATAGTCTAACTGCTCTTACCGTAAAGAGTCCATAGTCTCACTGCCCTTACAGTAAAGAGTCCATAGTCTCACTGCTCTTACAGTAAAGAGTCCATAGTCTCACTGCTCTTACAGTAAAGATTCCATAGTCTCACTGCTCTTACAGTAGAGTCCATAGTCTCACTGCTCTTACAGTAAAGAGTCCATAGTCTCACTGCTCTTACAGTAAAGAGTCCATAGTCTCACTGCTCTTACAGTATAGAGTCCATAGTCTCACTGCTCTTACAGTATAGAGTCCATAGTCTCACTGCTCTTACAGTAAAGAGTCCATAGTCTCACTGCTCTTACAGTAAAGAGTCCATAGTCTCACTGCTCTTACAGTAAAGAGTCCATAGTCTCACTGCTCTTACAGTAAAGAGTCCATAGTCTCACTGCTCTTACAGTAAAGAGTCCATAGTCTCACTGCTCTTACAGTAAAGAGTCCATAGTCTCACTGCTCTTACAGTAAAGAGTCCATAGTCTCACTGCTCTTACAGTAAGAGTCCATAGTCTCACTGCTCTTACAGTATAGAGTCCATAGTCTCACTGCTCTTACAGTAAAGAGTCCATAGTCTCACTGCTCTTACAGTAAAGAGTCCATAGTCTCACTGCTCTTACAGTAAAGAGTCCATAGTCTCACTGCTCTTACAGTAAAGAGTCCATAGTCTCACTGCTCTTACAGTAAGAGTCCATAGTCTCACTGCTCTTACAGTAAGAGTCCATAGTCTCACTGCTCTTACAGTATAGAGTCCATAGTCTCACTGCTCTTACAGTATAGAGTCCATAGTCTCACTGCTCTTACAGTATAGAGTCCATAGTCTCACTGCTCTTACAGTAAAGAGTCCATAGTCTCACTGCTCTTACAGTATAGAGTCCATAGTCTCACTGCTCTTACAGTAAAGAGTCCATAGTCTCACTGCTCTTACAGTATAGAGTCCATAGTCTCACTGCTCTTACAGTATAGAGTCCATAGTCTCACTGCTCTTACAGTATAGAGTCCATAGTCTCACTGCTCTTACAGTATAGAGTCCATAGTCTCACTGCTCTTACAGTAAAGAGTCCATAGTCTCACTGCTCTTACCGTAAAGAGTTCATAGTCTAACTGCTCTTACAGTATAGAGTCCATAGTCTCACTGCTCTTACAGTAAAGAGTCCATAGTCTCACTGCTCTTACAGTAAAGAGTCCATAGTCTCACTGCTCTTACAGTAGAGTCCATAGTCTCACTGCTCTTACAGTATAGAGTCCATAGTCTCACTGCTCTTACAGTAAAGAGTCCATAGTCTCACTGCTCTTACAGTATAGAGTCCATAGTCTCACTGCTCTTACCGTAAAGAGTCCATAGTCTAACTGCTCTTACCGTAAAGAGTCCATAGTCTCACTGCCCTTACAGAAAAGAGTCCATAGTCTAATTGCTCTTACAGTAAAGAGTCCATAGTCTCACTGCTCTTACAGTAAAGAGTCCATAGTCTAACTGCTCTTACAGTAAAGAGTCCATAGTCTCACTGCTCTTACAGTAAAGAGTCCATAGTCTCACTGCTCTTACAGTAAAGAGTCCATAGTCTCACTGCTCTTACAGTATAGAGTCCATAGTCTCACTGCTCTTACAGTAAAGAGTCCATAGTCTCACTGCTCTTACCGTAAAGAGTCCATAGTCTCACTGCTCTTACCGTAAAGAGTCCATAGTCTAACTGCTCTTACCGTAAAGAGTCCATAGTCTCACTGCTCTTACAGTAAAGAGTCCATAGTCTCACTGCTCTTACAGTAAAGAGTCCATAGTCTCACTGCTCTTACAGTAAAGAGTCCATAGTCTCACTGCTCTTACAGTAAGAGTCCATAGTCTCACTGCTCTTACAGTATAGAGTCCATAGTCTCACTGCTCTTACAGTATAGAGTCCATAGTCTCACTGCTCTTACAGTATAGAGTCCATAGTCTCACTGCTCTTACAGTATAGAGTCCATAGTCTCACTGCTCTTACAGTATAGAGTCCATAGTCTCACTGCTCTTACAGTAAAGAGTCCATAGTCTCACTGCTCTTACCGTAAAGAGTCCATAGTCTAACTGCTCTTACAGTAAAGATACCATAGTCTCACTGCTCTTACAGTAAAGAGTACCATAGTCTCACTGCTCTTACAGTAAAGAGTCCATAGTCTCACTGCTCTTACAGTAAAGAGTCCATAGTCTCACTGCTCTTACAGTAAAGAGTCCATAGTCTCACTGCTCTTACAGTAAAGAGTCCATAGTCTCACTGCTCTTACAGTATAGAGTCCATAGTCTCACTGCTCTTACAGTATAGAGTCCATAGTCTCACTGCTCTTACAGTAAAGAGTCCATAGTCTCACTGCTCTTACAGTAAGAGTCCATAGTCTCACTGCTCTTACAGTATAGAGTCCATAGTCTCACTGCTCTTACAGTATAGAGTCCATAGTCTAACTGCTCTTACAGTATAGAGTCCATAGTCTAACTGCTCTTACAGTAAAGAGTCCATAGTCTCACTGCTCTTACAGTAAAGAGTCCATAGTCTCACTGCTCTTACAGTAAAGAGTCCATAGTCTCACTGCTCTTACAGTATAGAGTCCATAGTCTCACTGCTCTTACAGTAAAGAGTCCATAGTCTCACTGCTCTTACAGTAAAGAGTCCATAGTCTCACTGCTCTTACAGTAAAGAGTCCATAGTCTCACTGCTCTTACAGTAAAGAGTCCATAGTCTCACTGCTCTTACAGTAAAGAGTCCATAGTCTCACTGCTCTTACAGTAAAGAGTCCATAGTCTCACTGCTCTTACAGTATAGAGTCCATAGTCTCACTGCTCTTACAGTAAAGAGTCCATAGTCTCACTGCTCTTACCGTAAAGAGTCCATAGTCTCACTGCTCTTACCGTAAAGAGTCCATAGTCTAACTGCTCTTACAGTAAAGAGTCCATAGTCTCACTGCTCTTACAGTAAAGAGTCCATAGTCTCACTGCTCTTACAGTAAAGAGTCCATAGTCTCACTGCTCTTACAGTAAAGAGTCCATAGTCTCACTGCTCTTACAGTAAAGAGTCCATAGTCTCACTGCTCTTACAGTAAAGAGTCCATAGTCTCACTGCTCTTACAGTAAGAGTCCATAGTCTCACTGCTCTTACAGTATAGAGTCCATAGTCTCACTGCTCTTACAGTATAGAGTCCATAGTCTCACTGCTCTTACAGTATAGAGTCCATAGTCTCACTGCTCTTACAGTATAGAGTCCATAGTCTCACTGCTCTTTACAGTATAGAGTCCATAGTCTCACTGCTCTTACAGTAAAGAGTCCATAGTCTCACTGCTCTTACAGTAAAGAGTCCATAGTCTCACTGCTCTTACAGTAAAGAGTCCATAGTCTCACTGCTCTTACAGTAAAGAGTCCATAGTCTCACTGCTCTTACAGTAAAGAGTCCATAGTCTCACTGCTCTTACAGTAAAGAGTCCATAGTCTCACTGCTCTTACAGTAAAGAGTCCATAGTCTCACTGCTCTTACAGTAAAGAGTCCATAGTCTCACTGCTCTTACAGTATAGAGTCCATAGTCTCACTGCTCTTACAGTAAAGAGTCCATAGTCTCACTGCTCTTACAGTAAAGAGTCCATAGTCTCACTGCTCTTACAGTAAAGAGTCCATAGTCTCACTGCTCTTACAGTAAAGAGTCCATAGTCTCACTGCTCTTACAGTATAGAGTCCATAGTCTAACTGCTCTTACAGTATAGAGTCCATAGTCTCACTGCTCTAAAAGTATAGAGTCCATAGTCTCACTGCTCTTACCGTAAAGAGTCCATAGTCTCACTGCTCTTACCGTAAAGAGTCCATAGTCTAACTGCTCTTACAGTAAAGATACCATAGTCTCACTGCCCTTACAGTAAAGATACAATAGTCTCACTGCTCTTACAGTAAAGAGTCCATAGTCTCACTGCTCTTACAGTAAAGAGTCCATAGTCTCACTGCTCTTACAGTAAAGAGTCCATAGTCTCACTGCTCTTACAGTAAAGAGTCCATAGTCTCACTGCTCTTACAGTAAAGAGTCCATAGTCTCACTGCTCTTACAGTAAAGAGTCCATAATCTCACTGCTCTTACAGTAAAGAGTCCATAGTCTAACTGCTCTTACAGTAATGAGTCCATAGTCTAACTGCTCTTACCGTAAAGAGTCCATAGTCTCATTGCTCTTACAGTAAAGAGTCCATAGTCTCACTGCTCTTACAGTAAATATTCCATAGTCTCACTGCCCTTACAGTAAAGAGTTCCATAGTCTCACTGCTCTTACAGTAAAGAGTCCATAGTGTCACTGCTCTTACAGTAAAGATTTCATAGTCTCACTGCTCTTTCAGTAAAGAGTCCATAGTCTCACTGCTCTTACAGTAGAGAGTCCGTAGTCTCACTGCTCTTACAGTAAAGAATCCATAGTCTCACTGCTCTTACAGTAAAGAGTCCGTAGTCTCACTGCTCTTCCAGTATAGAGTCCATAGTCTCACTGCTCTTACAGTATAGAGTCCATAGTCTCACTGCTCTTACAGTATAGAGTCCATAGTCTCACTGCTCTTACAGTAGAGAGTCCATAGTCTCACTGCTCTTACAGTAAAGAGTCCATAGTCTCACTGCTCTTACCGTAAAGAGTTCCATAGTCTCACTGCTTTTACAGTAAAGAGTCCATAGTCTCACTGCTCTTACAGTATAGAGTCCATAGTCTCACTGCTCTTACAGTATAGAGTCCATAGTCTCACTGCTCTTACAGTAAAGATTCCATAGTTTCACTGCTCTTACAGTAAAGAGTCCATAGTCTCACTGCTCTTACAGTAAAGAGTCCATAGTCTCACTGCTCTTACAGTAAAGAGTCCATAGTCTCACTGCTCTTACAGTACAGAGTCCATAGTCTCACTGCTCTTACAGTAAAGAGTCCATTGTCTCACTGCTCTTACAGTAAAGAGTCCATTGTCTCACTGCTCTTACAGTAAATAGTCCATAGTCTCACTGCTCTTACAGTAAAGAGTCCATAGTCTCACTGCTCTTACAGTAAAAAGTCTATAGTCTCACTGCTCTTACAGTAAAGAATCCTCTTCTATGTTTGTGTACAAACCTTCTTTCCTCCAGACGCAGAGGATGTCCCCTCGTCACAGTCACAGTCCTGGGGATTAAATAGATGATGGGAGTGATCTCTGTACTGACCCCTGATATATTTATACATAGGTATTAGATCTCCCCTCAGTCGTCTTTTTTCTAAGGTGAATAACCCTAATTTTGATAATCTTTCAGGGTACTGTAGTTGCCCCATTCCAGTTATTACTTTAGTTGCCCTCCTCTGAACCCTCTCCAGCTCTGCTATGTCTGCCTTGTTCACAGGAGCCCAGAACTGTACACAGTCCTCCATGTGTGGTCTGACCAGTGATGTGTAAAGTGGTAGGACTATGTTCTCATCACGGGCGTCTATGCCCCATGTAGATTTTCCATTTCAAACAATTTTTCCTGTAACACAGTAAGGGTTAACAGCCAAGCAAACCTCAATATTTAATGCCCTGATTCTGCAGGTTACAGAAACACCCCATATGTGGTTGTAACCTGCTGTATAGGCACACGGCAGTGCTTAGAAGGAAAGGAGCGCCATATTGTTATCGGAGGGCAGATTTTGCTGGAATGGTTTTCAGGTGCCATGTCACATTTGAAGAGAACCTGATGTACCCCTAGAAAGAAAAGCCCCCAAATTGACCCAATTTTGGAAACTACACCCCTCAAGGAATAAGTATAGTGGTAAAGCGAATGCTTTGACCCAACATAGAATTTAGAAACACGTGGCTGTGATAATGAAAAATTAACTTTTATTTCTAATATAATGTTCCTGAAGTAAAGAGGCTTGCGTTTCATTGTCAAGGTAGCGATGCGCTGCACCCACCGGAAGTGTTCCCTCCAGTGGGAGGAAACGTGTGCTCCACCAACATGGCAGCAATGCGTTCCACCACCCGGTGGTGTTCACTTACCCTGTGTTGTCAGCTCCTTTTAAATGGATTTTAATAAAAAGTGAGTTTTAAGGGGTCAGATTTAGAGATTTTTTTTTTGCTTAATGTTGCTTTTACCCTACATTTTTTATTCTCACAAGGGCTAACAGGAGAAAATGCACCCCACAAATTGTTATGGATTTTTTCTTGAATACAGCAACACCTTGTCTGTGGTCGTAAACCGCTATTTGGGGACACAGCAGCATTGATTGGTATTATTGTCCTTTGAACAGAACACTTTGCTCAGATTGTCTTCTTTTTCAACCTTGTAATTATTTAATATTTAATCTAACTATATATGTACACAAAATTATTTGGTGGGGGACCGAGGCCTTGTGTCAGGACTCTAACCCAGGGACTCCTGTGTTCAAGGCAGCAGCTTTTCCAACTGAGCTATTCTGCTTTCCGGACAGTTCCTGTGCCTCTAGTTTTGGTTCCTGCCTCCCTGGTTTGCTCCACCCTGTTCCATGATTGAACATCCTATTTAAGCCCAGCCTTTCATTTCCTGCCTTGTGAGATTATTGTCCTCCCAGCCTGTAATCATGCTAGTCTTCCCTGCTTTCTGCTATACTGATGTTATCCTGTGCATCGACCTCTGGCTTCCTCCTGACTACGTTATTCGCCTTCGCCTTCTCGCTGCTATACTGATGTTATCCTGTGCATCGACCTCTGGCTTCCTCCTGACTACAGTATTTGCCTTCTCCTGCTTGCTGCTATACTGCCGTTATTTTGTGCATCGACCTCTGGCTTCCTCCTGACTACAGTATTTGCCTTCTCCTGCTTGCTGCTATACTGATGTCATCCTGTGCATCGACCTCTGGCTTCCTCCTGACTACGGTATTCGCCTTCTCCTGCTTGCTGCTATGCTGATGTTATCCTGTGCATCGACCTCTGGCTTCCTCCTGACTACAGTATTCGCCTTCTCCTGCTTGCTGCTATGCTGATGTTATCCTGTGCATCGACCTCTGGCTTCCTCCTGACTACGGTATTCGCCTTCTCCTGCTTGCTGCTATGCTGATGTTATCCTGTGCATCGACCTCTGGCTTCCTCCTGACTACAGTATTCGCCTTCTCCTGCTTACTGCTATACTGATGTTATCCTGTGCATTGACCTCTGGCTTCCTCCTGACTACAGTATTTGCCTTCTCCTGCTTCCTGCTATACTGATGTTATCCTGTGCATCGACCTCTGGCTTCCTCCTGACTACGTTATTCGCCTTCTCCTTCTTGCTGCTATACTGATGTTATCCTGTGCATCGACCTCTGGCTTCCTCCTGACTATGGTATTCGCCTTCTCCTGCTTACTGCTATACTGATGTTATCCTGTGCATTGACCTCTGGCTTCCTCCTGACTACAGTATTCGCCTTCTCCTTCTTGCTGCTATACTGATGTTATCCTGTGCATCGACCTCTGGCTTCCTCCTGACTATGGTATTCGCCTTCTCCTTCTTACTGCTATACTGATGTCATCCTGTGCATCGACCTCTGGCTTCCTCCTGACTAGTTATTCGCCTTCGCCTTCTCGCTGCTATACTGATGTTATCCTGTGCATCGACCTGTGGCTTCCTCCTGACTACGGTATTCGCCTTCTCCTTCTTGCTGCTATACTGATGTTATCCTGTGCATCGACCTCTGGCTTCCTCCTGACTACGGTATTCGCCTTCTCTTGCTTGCTGCTATACTGATGTTATCCTGTGCATCGACCTCTGGCTTCCTCCTGACTACAGTATTCGCCTTCTCCTGCTTGCTGCTATACTGATGTTATCCTGTGCATCGACCTCTGGCTTCCTCCTGACTATGTTATCGACTTGCAGTTACCCCAGGTAGTTGCTATAAAAGACTCTGAACCAGACCCGGACTGTTACACCTTGAGGCTTTTGCCCCTAATATTTTAAGACCTTAGTAATACTCTGGTAGACCATCATTGTCCTACCCCATGGACTTTTGGGGAGACAGATTGAAACAGAGTCTGGAACTTGCCCAGTGTTCTGTCTGTTACCTGATTTTGCCCGGTGTTACCACATGATCTGTATGGTACTATACTATATGGCTTTGTTCTAGTCTATGCTCGGAGATGCCATGAGATGGATTGCTTTGTTTAGGTCTGTGTTTTCTGCTTTTAACCGCTTCCCGACCGCCTAATGCAGGGATGCGTCCTGTGGGCGGCCGGGTTATTCCTCGTTGACGCATCTACGCGCCATCTGCCGAGACGTGAGACTTTCTGTGAATGCGCGCATGCATGCGCCGTGCAGCTGTATAGTTATACTACAGCCTGCCAGCTATGATCAATCCCTGGCAGGCTGTAGATGTAAAATAAAAAGCATCAAACATGTATATCAGACGCTGTTTTGTTTTGTTAACAGCGTCTGATATACCTGCTACCTGCTCCTCTGGTCCCATTTACTTGGATCGACCACCAGAGGATCAGGTAGCTATGTAAGTAGCACCAAGCACCACACTACACTACACCCCCCCACCCCCTCTCACATATTAACCCCTGATCACCCCATATAGACTCCCTGATCACCCCCCTGTCATTGATCACCCCCCTGTAAGGCTCCATTTAGACGTTCACATGTGTTTTGCGGATCCATGGATCCGCGGATCCCCTAAACAGACACTGGTAATGTGCTTTCCGCATTTTGCAGATCCGCACATTGCCAGAACTATATAGAAAATGCCATTTCTTGTCCGCAATTCCGGATCGGAGCGGGACAAAGTCTGTCCCCATAGAAATGAATGGGTCCGCAAAAACGCAGTGTTCGCCCGATCAGGCCTGATCTTGTGCGCACACTTGTGTTCAGTCCGCCCAACCGCAGAATTTATTTTTTCTGATCACTGCAAAAACACTGTGGTGCTATAAAGATCACTTTTGAGCTTTTTTTGGATCTTTATTAGCGATCGCAGCTTTACTTCGCAAGCACTTCTATGTCCTTTGCCCCTCTTTTTTTTTTTTTTGCGCAGGCACCAGCGTCCTCTGCTCACAGCGCCTGCGCCGAATACAGAGCGCTGGATTTCACAAGGAGACAGTGCCGGAGGATCGCTGCCCGGCACTGTCACTCAAAGTAAGAAGGGGTGTGCCAGCAGGTTGCCGCACGGAGCTTCTAGGAGCAGGGCAACGCCCCCCCTGCTCCTAGAGGCTAATTTACATATTATAAAAGTACGTTCTTTAGCCCGAATATAAATCTGATTTTTATAAAAAAGACATTATCAAGCTGCTCTGACATTAGCACATAGCTAATGTCAGACAGCTTATAATGTCAAAACGTGATGACAGAAACCCTTTAAGATGACCTTAACAAATCACTTACATGTTATGGATGGTCCAATGCTGGACCCAGCGTATATTGTCCCTGCACCCGGCCACCAGGAGACCTGTATCTTCTTTTCTATTAAAACGGACAGCCTCGGGTGTACCGTCAGAGAGTGGTATTCAGTGTGGCAGGGGATGTCCTCACACCCAAGTGGACAATATTGTCCTCCACAAGAGTAGAAAACATTATATTTGTGAAAAATCTGACTGATTCATTGTGCGTATTTAATGAAATCTCGTCTCTACGCCTGATGATCAGTCAGATGCTTCACCTCCTGCAGCTGCTACCAGATATCTCACATCATTATGGCTGAATTCCTGCATATTACTCAGGGGAGGCAGCTGCTCCTTTACTCACATACTTGGTTCTTCCTTAACCCCCTCCTGGAATCCACTGCACATGCACAACAGATGTCGGGTTCTTAGAGATGGCGCCAGCTAAGGAGCTGAGCAGACACCACAGCCACCAGGTGTGCAGCAAGCCCAGGAGGCGAAGAGTTGTGGTAGTGGCAATGATGGCGGTAGTAGTTCTCATGGTGGCCGTACTCAACCTGGATCTGCACGGGCTGTGATGAGAGGTGCGCAACACTTTTTCCCCTTGCAGCACATATTGACTTTTGGGGTCTCCTGCCTGGTGGTGGCTGAATGGCCCTTAATGTTGGATGGTTAGGTAGCAGGGTGCAAGGCAGGAGCGCAGGTCACATATGGAGACCAATGACCAGACCACCTTGACTATAATAAATAATATCTCTCCATTTGGTCTAGATCAGGGACTGGCAACCTCTGGCACTCCAGCTGTGGTGCAACGACGACTCCCAGCATGCTCACTTGCTTGGCTGTACTTAGAACTCCTATAGAAGTGAATGGAGCATAATGGGAGTTGTCCTTTCACCACGGTTGGATTGCTGGAGGTTGTAGACCCTTGGAATAGATAAAGGAGATTTTATTTCAAGACACGGAGGCTCCTATTGCTATATCTTTCTTTTACTGACAACCACAGCAGCAAAGAAAAAACTTGCTCCCCTATATATAGTCTCTGTGGCAGGGAGTCTTCCTCTTTCTTTGCTGCTGCCACAGTTAAGTACCTCACTGTGTCTGTGTTGCACTGTGCTGCTTGTTTCTGCAGATATGTTTCTTTGTCATTTTTCCCAGGGTTTTTCCCTTATAGGTTTTTATTGTGCTTAAATTTGTAAATTTGCGTTTATTTTACCCTAGTTTGCCCCCTTTTGTAGGCTTACCCTTCTGGGTTTCTTTATATTTTCCCCCCTCTGTGCACCTTGCGTCTTGTGCGCCCACTCCTGCCCCCCCCCCCCTTCTTACCCCGTCCTCCCTTTGGGGCATTGTGTCTCTCGGCTGTCCGCCATTGCCGCCCTTCTCCTCGCCGCTCCGCTCGCACTCCGGCCGTGATCTCGTGCGATTTCGGCCGAAGCAATACTTCGGCGGCCATCTTGGTACTCCCTGGTGCCGCAGATTCTGGCCTTCTCCCCTAGCTTGCTGGCCACTCCCCTTCTGGTTTGCCGCGCGACTGCCGGCGTTTCTTCCTCCACTTGCTCCCTGCGTCTCGGGGGTGACTCACTCCGGTTAGGTACCCAGTTCGTGCCCGCGATTCTTTATCTGCCACAGAACTTGTGTCAGGTACTTTTTCATTAGTGCAGAGGCATTTTCTGCTTCTCTGCATTGTCCCTACATTGTGCCATTTAGAGATCCCCCCTGTGCGGCCATACTGCCCCAGGTGCCCGGTGTTTACAGCCGCCTTACTGCTCCCATTAGGTTTGCTACTGGTTACTACCATGTCGGCCCCAGCTCACCAGGGCCAAACTGCTGATAGGGGATCCCCTTGGCCTCCTGCACGGCCCATTCCTGAGGCTCCATCCTCCCTGGACCCCTCCCAGGCGGATGTCCTACACCAGTGGTCCTTAACCACCGGTCCGCGGCCCAGGACCGGGCCCTGGATGATTGTTTGCCGGGCCGCGGCAATAAAGACAAGGAGAAATGCAGGAGCCGGCAATCTCCATACCAGTATGACAATCCCTCAGGCAACCGCTCTCAGCCAATCCCAGTGCTTCTTTGATGTACACCTGATATGAGAGCAGATAAAACAGGCCTGCTGATTGGTTAGTGGTAAGACAAATGCTGATTGGCTATAAATAGATTGGGGGCGGGGCTTAGCACAGTCGGAAGTGTAGTGTTTTCAGGTTAGTGTGGCTTGCTGTACAATACTCGGGCTGGTGACTACCTGCAGTGCATCACCCTGTGTGCTGTGTGGGCCCTAGCTGCTGTCATGGGGTTGTCACTGTTACTGCCTGAGGTAAGTGATGCTTTGTGTTTGCATCATACAATAAGTTAGTTAAAGAAGCAACCTATGGCCTTAAGTAGGCCTGCACAATATATCGCGAAAGCAATCGTAATCGCAATTAATCGCCATATCGCAATCGCAATTTGCTGACCCAAAAATGCTGCAATTATATTACCGTATTTTTCGCTTTATAAGACACACTTTTTTCCCCCCAAAAGTGTGGGGGGGAATGGCAGTGCGTCTTATAAAGCGATGGTTGACTTTCTACGTGACACTGACACTGTATCTCCGGCCGCTATGCTGCACAGCGCGGCCAGCGATACATCAGTCACAGTGCAGGGAGGGAGGAGGGGCTGGTGGAAAGTCGTTATTTTAAAGAGGACCTTTCACTGGTCCACAGTTTATTAGGCAAAGGTATGTACATTGAGAGCGGCACTCAGGGATGACCCTGCACTTACTTGTATCCCTGGGTGCCGCTCCGTTCGTCCTCTGTAGCCCCCGGTACCGGCGCTCCTGCTGCTGTAATTTTGCCTGGGGCGGAGACTTCTTCTTCTGCCCTGGGCGTCTCCTTCTCCCAGGGCTGGAGAGCTGGCCAATCGCAGCGCTCAGCTCATATTCAGGATATGATACCGGGGGCTACAGAGGACGAACGGAGCGGCACCCAGGGATACAAGTAAGTGCAGGGACATCCCTGAGTGCCGCTCTCCATGTACATAGCTTTGCCTAATAAACTGTGGACCAGTGAAAGGTCCTCTTTAATGAACACATGTTCTTCTATCTATTTTATTTATCTGTTCTGTGCAGTGCTATCAAAGAAAATGGCAAGTTTTGTATTTTGTACTTTTGCAGTAATGCAAATATGTATTTTATTTTTCAGTTCTTGAGTTCAGCATAACTGCATTTCACATTATCAGTCATCTGTGTGCGCTTTTACCTTGAAAATCCAAGCAGATAGACCTCTAGCACAATTCCCTTAAAATATCGCATCGCATATCGTTATCGCAATTTTTAGGGCCCTAATCGCAATCGCACAAAATTCCCATATCGTGCAGCCCTAGCCTTAAGTGCACTACAAAGCCCAGCAAGCCCTCAGGTATTTATGCCATGCAGACACTGAATAGATATTGTATGGGGGGGGGGGGATGTCACCATTCTGCCCACCCCATGCAGTGTAATGTCACCATTTGGCCCACCCCATGCAGTGTAATGTCACCATTCTGCCCACCCCATGCAGTGTAATGTCACCATTTGGCCCACCCCATGTAGTGTAATGTCACCATTTGGCCCACTCCATGCAGTATAATGTCACCTTGGCCTCAGCCATATATTTTAATATGCACCTTGTGTTTTGTTATGCGCGTGAATCAGTCAGTGCCAACCAGAGCAAACCCCCCCCCCCGGTCTCTGGGAAAATTGTCTTGCATAAAACCGGTCCTTGGTGCAAAAAAGGTTGGGGACCACTGCCCTACACCGCTCTGTGTCCGAGGCCATAATGGCGGCCATGGGATCCATGTCCCATTCTCTCTCCCGGTCCATTGCGGACGCCCTTAAGGCCCAACACCAGCCTTCTGCATCTGCCGCTCTGCCCGGACCAGTGTCCCGTCCAGCCTCCAGAACCTTACTGACTGGTGTGTCCACAGCCACCCCTGAAAGCGCGCCCGATTCGCGCAAACGAGCCTTGTCCCGCCAGGCAGAAAAGGCGCGGAGTTGGAAGTGTGCTAGAGCACAAATTGAATCCGATTCCGGATCCGAGTTCGGTTCCGACAATGAGGAGGCCCAGTATCAGGATGTGGAACTCCATGACGCAGACCTCTCGGACTCCCCGTCCGACCCTCCTAACCCCTTTCCTCCCGCTACTGCGGTAAGGAAACCGACCCCTGAGGCCTCGCTAGCCACACCTGGCCCCCTTACCGACCCCTCTGGGGAACCTCTATTTGACCCGGACTCCTTACACCACCCTAGGTCTGCCGAGTGGTTACCCATGGACGATGTTGCTCAGTATTTGGAGTCCAGGGTGCGTTGCCTCCTTAGCAAGGAGGCTCGCAACAAATTGAAAGCCGAGTGTCCCCGGCCCTTGATTGCAAACAAAGTTTGCGATACCCCTGTAGTGGATCCGAAAATGGTCCAATTCCTGTCAAAGTCCGGCTGGAACCCGAGACGGGGCCTTGAATCTGCCCTGAAGGCGTGCCAGGATAAACTCCTGGACGCATTTGGCCCGCTAGCTAAGATTTTTGAGTTAGCTGAGTCGGCTAGGGCTGCTAATGAGGCGGTCGACCCGGAAGAACTCTGGGGATGGGCGCAACACGCCATCTGTATTCTAGGCAATGTTAACACCTCCCTCTCCATAGAGAGGCGTAAGGCTATACTGCTTAAAATTGAGCCAAAGCTGGCTAACCTGGCACTTACGGAGGCTGGTAGTGAGGCGCAAGGCCTCCTCTTTGGTGACTCATTTATAAAAGACATGGGAAAGTTTGTTGGGGCTTTCACCGCCCTCGACAAGGCTCAGACCTCGATGAAACGGGTGTTTCACCCTCGGGTCTCTCAAAGGGCCAGCAGCTCCAGGGGCCGTCTGTCCGGCTGCTCCTCCTTCCAGACCCGGGCCACGGGTCGAGGCTCCTACGGTCACTGCTCCTTCGACCAGAGATCCTCCTTCCAGAAGTCGAGACAGCCGGGATCGTTCTTCCCTTCAAGCGGTGCACCCAGCCGTAGAGGATACAGAGGAGGATCCAGCTTCCGCCGACCCCTTGGTAAGTGTGTTTTCTCCCTCTTCTTCTCTAAGTTGTGTAGGGGGCAGACTCCGGCATTTTTCTCGTGCCTGGGCCGCTATCACCACGGACAATTGGGTGTTGTCCACTGTACGGGGGTTTCGGATAGATCTGGTGGAGTCTCCTCTAATCCCTCCGCCCCACCCCATGCTGTCCTCTGCGGAGGCCTGTCACCTCATAGACGGGGAGTCATGGAACTCCACGGAAAGGAGGCGATCGAACGCGCCCCTCACACCCCATCGGGCGTCTTGAGCAATATCTTCCTAGTGCGCAAGAAAGGTGGCTAGATGCGCCCGATGATCAATTTACGCCCCCTGAACAGGTTTGTCAGATACCGCCACTTCAAGATGGAAGGCATCCACCTCCTCAGGGATCTACTACTTCATGGCGACTGGATGGTAAAGCTCGATCTGAAGGACGCCTATCTCACCGTTTCAGTGGAGGAGTCTTACAGGGACCTACTCTGCTTCAGGTGGAAAGGGGAGACATGGCGTTTCACCTGCCTCCCCTTCGGCCTCTCCTCGGCCCCGTGGTGCTTCACGAAGCTCCTCAAACCGGTGGTAGCATGGCTCCGCAGTCGCGGAGTCAGACTCATTATCTACCTCGACGACATCCTCCTGTTAGCTCAGGACCGCCTGACCCTCCTCCTTCATCTGGAGATGACCATGGACCTGCTGTCGAACTTGGGTTTCCTGATCAACTTCGACAAGTCGGTCTTGATCCCATCGCGGACCATGGAGTTCCTGGGATTCTCCGTGGATTCTCTATCGGAAACTTTGAGCCTATCGACGTCCAAGATCTGGGAGATCCGGAAGGAGCTTCGCAGGACTCTAGATGCTCAGCGGGTCTCGCTACGTCATCTGGCCCGGATCATCGGGCTCCTCTCAGCATCCATCCAAGCGGTCTTTCCAGTGCCACTGCACTACCAGGCCCTTCAGCGCCTCAAGATGGCGCATTTGCACGCGGGGACCTCTTACGCGGATCTGATTACCTTGGACCAGGAGACCCGGGACGAGATTCGTTGGTGGATCCAGAATCTTCAGGCCTGGAACGGGAAGGCGATTTGTGGCCCTTGTCCGGACTTCACCGTGGATTCCGACGCCAGCCTTCTGGGTTGGGGAGCCCACTGCGAAGGCATTTCTACAGGAGGTCGTTGGTCGGAAGAAGAGGCACCCTTACACATCAACGCATTGGAACTGTTGGCGGGCTCGTTCGCCATCCGCAGCTTCGCCAGGAACATGACCAAGGTCTGCATTCGTCTATGCATGGACAATGTGTCTGCTGTCCGTTATGTCAATGCCATGGGCGGCACACACTTCCTCATGCTGTCACATTTAGCGAAAGAGTTCTGGCCTTTCTGCCTTGGCCTGGAACTTACAGTAGTTGCGGAGTACCTGCCTGGTCTGCACAACGTCCAAGCGGATTGGAGCTCTCGCTATCTCAGGGACTCCAGCGACTGGAAATTAGACTCTCAGGTGTTCTCCACCATATCGTCACTCTGGGGTCCTGCTTGTATCGACCTCTTCGCTTCCCGATTGAACTGTCAACTACCACGCTTCTTTAGCTGGCGTCCAGATCCGGGAGCGGAAGCCGTGGATGCTTTTCTTCAGGACTAGTCCGGAGACCTGCATTATGCGTTTCCCCCGTTCTCAATGATCCCGAGGGTTCTGAATCAGGTGCGTTTCCACAGAGCGGAGATCATCCTAATAGTCCCGTTTTGGACCTCCCAATCGTGGTTCCCCCATCTTCTGGAACTCCTCATCCTTCCTACTCCCGGACCTTCCGGACCTTCTCTCAGGCCCAGGAGACGTCCGACATCCTCTACTGTTGGACGGCTCACTGTGTCTGTTGGCGTGCAGGATATCGGGATTTCCCACCACGGCCATGACCTTTCGGAAGCAACTAGGAGATTACTGGAGGAATCTTGGGCACCCGGCACTAGACGGGCCTACGGTGCGGCCTGGAGAACTTCGACTGATTGGTGCTTGGGACGGGGTTTGGATCCCGTTTCAGCCTCTATAGCGGACATTTTACGCTTCCTCACTTCCCTATTTGAAGAGGGGAAAGCATATCGGACCATTAATCTTTTCCGATCAGCAATTTCTTCCCGCCACCAAGGTTTCGATGGCCATCCGGCAGGACAACATCCTTTGGTTCGCCGATTGCTCCGGGTTCCCGTCTGGCCCGCCCGCCCAGACCGGGCCTGTCGGCCACCTGGGACGTCTCCCTCGTTCTCAATTTTTTTCTCCTCTTGGCCATCCAACTCTGAGCTCTCCCTACGCCAGCTGTCAGCTAAGTTGGTCACCTTGCTCTGCCTGGTATCCTGTAAAAGGGTGTCTGACGTCAGAGCCTTGGACCGCAACGCCAGATATTTTTCTCCTGAAGGCGTCGTCTTTGACATTTCCTGACGGACTAAGACCCAAATTCGTTCTGTTTCTTATCCTAGCTTCCTGGCGGCTCCCGCCCTTTGCCCGGTTTCCTGCTTGCGGGAATATGAGTCCAGGACACTTCCACACCGCATTATCGGTGTTGTGGGGGTTTAGCTCTGGTCTCGAGGATCGTTCACATACAGACTGTTGTCCACTGCAGCTTTAGGGGCCAAACACCGCTTTATTGTCTCAGCATCAACATAAATAAATGAAATGCAAAACAAACACCTGCCCGGCTGGGCTCTAACTTAACACAGTGTGTCCCTGACTCACCTACAACACTGTTCACACACACCGCACCCGTGCGGCTTTTCCAGGCAGCCTGTTCGGTTTCACAGGGGTCTGAGCCCTCCAGCTTGGCTCCAGCCGTGGGTCCCAAACAACAGCCCTCAGCTCCCAGCACTATTAGCAGCTCCAGGAAAATCACCCCCAGCTGCTAAGGAGGCTGCCTCTTTAAAGGGCCGGATAAAGTCCGGACTGGACCGTGGGGAGTAGGCACCCACCCAGCTCTTTGCCTACTCCCAGTAAGAGCCGGCCCGGATTGGCTTTGCAGCCAAACTAACTAACAGAGTCTGACAGCACTAGCTGCTGCAGACAACAAAATCCGGCTCTCACCCCACCGAGGCCAGCAACCTCGGTGACACGTACCTGCCATCGCTCTCTCCTATCAGCCATGAGGCCTGTCACTGCCTCACATATCCCCCCTTTGTTCAACCCCGTGAGGTGAACACTAGCACCCAACCAAGGCGCTCGTGAGAGGGCATCGACCTGGCCTACAGTCTTCCCCTTATTCCGCCAGACCCAGGCTAATAGCGCTTGGTTTCTCACCCGCATGAGTTTAGTACGGGGCAGATAAGACCTACGGGATTTTCTTGCCCATCTCATGACCCGGTACTCTCTTTCACGAATGAGGATGATGCGCTTTCGCACCCGTGGCCTCTCTCTTTTCGTTTTCTTTTTCTCTCCACATTTCGCATCAGCACATGTTCCTCACATCCTTTCTTGGACTGCTGCATCTCTCGACTGAACTGTTCCCTCACTTCGGCCGACTCTTCTTTAGCCTTATCTTTGGTCTTGGGAACATCTGAGGACTTCTCCCACTCCAACTCATCAGCATCAGCTTCTTCAGCCTTTGAGTCTCTTTTGGAGTCTTCAGTCACTTTGATAGGCTTTTCATCCTTCTCGGACACAGCATCACATACTTGCATTCTTAGCTCCGCCTCCTCCTCTTTCTCTTTAAGGACGGAGGTACTTGGGACATCAGAGTCCGTATCAGACTCATCATCTTCTGGCAATCCCTGCCAAGGTTTATCCAGGATATGGTTCTCCTTTCGGGCAGGATTCAGGAGAGTCAGCCCATCGGAGTAGACAGCACCCTCATACTGGTCGTCGGTCCCCCGTATTTCTTCCCCAGCAGACTGCTGGCTTTCTGGAAAGGCATTGACAGCAGAGGAATGTCTTTCACGACCAGGTCCTGGCCACACACTGCCACGAGTCTCTGGGCTTCTGCATCCACCTCAGCACCATCATCTGGTTCAGCAGATACATCTTTCACCTTCTCTGCCTCGGCCGGCACCACGGCGCCACCATCTCAGACCCATTCCTAACAGGCTCTGACTTCTTGGCATCTTTTAGAGGAGCTTCCTCTTCAGGTATCTCATTTTCTTCCACCTGCTGCGCAGGAGAGCAGCTAGGCCTCTCCAACTCATAGACGTCATCTTTTGAGCTCCTGAGATCTTCCATCTCTGCTCTGAGTTGCTTGTTCAGCCACTCCAATTCATCTCGCTCCTTAGGCGCTTTTTCAAGGGCTCTAGCCAAGGAGAGGGCCTTGGTCGTCTTCTCAGTTTTCCCCACCAGCTTGTTAGCAGCGCCCCCTCTTGGGCCTTCTGTTCCAGCTGCTCTTCACTCTGTTCTGGGGTAACAGCAGGTGTAGGAGTACCACCATTCTTCTTTAGACACTCTGTGGGATTTTCACCCAGGGACTCTTCAAACCCATTGTTGAGGTCTACTATAGACTTTTGTGTCTTTCTGGAGTCTTTTCCCTTCCCCAGGACACCAGGAGGTAGACCCTTCAGTTCACTCGTCTTTTCCGGGGTCTCCTCTTTTTGACCCTTCTGCAGCCTTCTTCGGTGACTCTGTGACGACAGCTAGTCCCTTCTCTATCGTATCTAGGGACCATGTGGCGAGAGGAGGTCAGCCTCCTGTTTGCAGCTGTACTGTCCTGTCAGGTCATCTAAGACTGTCTGGATATGAGCTTCAGACACTAGGCTGACGTCACCCGACTGAACTCTCGTCTCGTCAGATATAACTGTCACCTGGTCGCTACTAGTAACCACTTTAGTTTGGCGAGACCTCGACATGGCAGTTTCTCTCTCTGAGTTGCTATCGGTCACAGAACGTGCGTTATATATACCGCTCGTGTCATTCTCAATCCTGTCCTCTAGGGGCACCGATGAGCTAATCCCCACCTGGGACATTTTATTAACCATGGAGATCTGTGGAGACTGCATATCCACTTCTAGTACGTGTGGTACACCCTCTAGGCCTGCCCCATGTACTTGCACATTTTTCACAGTGGTTTCCCTCAGTTGTGAGCTCTCAACATCAATTAGCATTTTTATACCATCCACATTTTTACCAACAGGGGAGCTTCTTCCCTGATCACACCCTTTAAAGGAGCAGGTATATCATCGTCACACATATCATTACACATTTCAACAAACTTTGCACCTTCCCTTGGCACCGTGTCTGCACCATTATTTCTAATGGTCATTTCACTTAAACCATTGCTTTCTATTTGCATTTGCCTTACACCTTCACTTAAAGGGACAGGTACAGGTTCTGTAGGAGCTTCATTACTTCCCACAGAAGTGTCTCCATTGCCCCACATTACATCATGCATGAGCATATTTGCAACATCAACTCCATCAGTCCCTGTTCCCACCGTGGTCTCACCCTCCGTGAGGACCACCGGATAGTCCACAGTATTCACATAATTGTCCCGGACAGTTATCATTCTACCTCGTACCCAGGCTAGCATGGGATCTCTGATTTTCGCCATCCCAAATCTAGCCTTGGTCACAGGCACTTTAGACAACACCCTGAGCTTCTCCTCTGCAGGTTCCTGCGATGGAGCAACCGCAACAGGCCTTACCAGCCTGTTCAGACACAACATTTTTCCTATAGTCACTCATTTTTGAGACATCTTTACGCTGCAGCGCTTTATCACTCACCGGCCCGGCAGGTAGCAGCTGCCGCCGGCTCACTGTCACTGGGTCTGCCACAAAATAATCAACAGGAACAGTCTTACCGATTGTCGTCACTGACTCGGCACGGTCATCACCCGTCTCCTCAATGCAGTAGTAGCCATGGGAGACGCCTTGGACTTGTCTCCTGTCTTTTCCCGGACGGACATTCCAGCCGCACCCTTTAAGATTCTGTGCACAGTCGCAGGGAAAATAGGCACTCCTGAAACGCACCACTCTCCAGCTCTTTGTCTTCCCGGCGGTTTGCCCTTGGCAGCGGCATGCATATTCTCCTCCAACACTGCACTCAGAGCCGCCACTCCAAGTGCCGCACTCGGCTTTCTCACCAACCGATCAGTCTCCAGCACCAGCTGCTCCATTACACCCTCAGTGGCCTTGGTTTTCCGCCAAACCGGGCCACTTCTCATATCTGGTATCACCATTGGTACAAGCAGCTTCCGCCACACGTGCTGAAGTAGTAGCTGGTTGGTCTCCTGGTGCTGCAAGTTAGCCTCCACAAGGGCTTTTACAACCGCCTCCATTGTGTCAGGAAAAAAACAGTCCACAATCGCATGAGCGGCACTTGCTTCACTAGACAAACAGGCTTCCGGCCCTTTAAATCACTGCATAGCAAAACAGCAATTCCTTGGCAACTTTCACAGCACCTGCTCTTCTCAGTCAGGTCGTTGCCCCTAGCAACACTTTGCCTTTTCCAGCAGGGACGACTTGCCCGCATCCGACACCAAATGTGGGGGTTTAGCTCTGGTCTCGAGGATCGTTCACATACAGACTGTTGTCCACTGCAGCTTTAGGGGCCAAACATCGCTTTATTGTCTCAGCATCAACATAAATAAATGAAATGCAAAACAAACACCTGCCCGGCTGGGCTCTAACTTAACACAGTGTGTCCCTGACTCACCTACAACACTGTTCACACACACCGCACCCGTGCGGCTTTTCCAGGCAGCCTGTTCGGTTTCACAGGGGTCTGAGCCCTCCAGCTTGGCTCCAGCCGTGGGTCCCAAACAACAGCCCTCAGCTCCCAGCACTATTAGCAGCTCCAGGAAAATCACCCCCAGCTGCTAAGGAGGCTGCCTCTTTAAAGGGCCGGATAAAGTCCGGACTGGACCGTGGGGAGTAGGCACCCACCCAGCTCTTTGCCTACTCCCAGTAAGAGCCGGCCCGGATTGGCTTTGCAGCCAAACTAACTAACAGAGTCTGACAGCACTAGCTGCTGCAGACAACAAAATCCGGCTCTCACCCCACCGAGGCCAGCAACCTCGGTGACACGTACCTGCCATCGCTCTCTCCTATCAGCCATGAGGCCTGTCACTGCCTCACAGTGTCCATGAGGTATTCCTGTCTTACCACCGTCCCTTCACCCCAGTTTCTACCACTACCTTGGCCCGCTGGGTGAAGTGGATCATGTCCTTGGCGGGGGTGGATACCTCTATTTTCACCCCTCACTCGACCTGGAGTACATCTTCCACTTCCATGTTTGCTGCTGGGGCTCGTCTAGAAGACATCATGAAGGTTGCGGACTGGTCCAGAGTCTCCACCTTTAGGGAGTTCTACTTTCGTCCTACTCCTCATGTTTTTGCATCTGTCATCCGTCAGCTTTAAACTAGCAATAGGAGCCTCCGTGTCTTGAAATAAAATTGTATGATTTTGCTAAGTCCTGACGTAAAGTCATGATTTTATGAAAGACACGGAGGCTAATATTGCCCCTCCCCTGTTTTTGTATGTTTATTTATTATCCCTCCCCTTATTTCACGGATTGCACTGATTTTGCTGTTACTGTCAATTTATTTTGATGCATATGGATCTCAGTTTTTTACCTGCTTATCTTGACATTATGGGTCTCAGGTTTCCCCTCCTATGTGATTCCCTGTTTTTTATTTTTCTCCTAGGTTGAGTTCCTACTCCTTACCACATGGGACTTCTGCGTTCCGCGGTTCTTCGTTACAACCTGTTGATTGGTTCCTCCAGTTCCTGAAGGACTTCAGTGATCTGCAGTTTTCTGCGTTGCAGTTTGGTTCGGTTCCGGCTCCTGTTCGGCCGATTGTTGTTCCCGATTGAAGTTACAGTACTGATGTGGCATCCATCAAAGAAAGAGGAAAACTTCCTGCCACAGAGACTATATATAGGGGAGCAAGTGGGAGGGCTTGTTGCCATGGTAATATGCTAATTCAAAAGTTTTTTCTTTGCTGCTGTGGTTGTCAGTAAAAGAAAGATATAGCAATACTCGCCTCCGTGTCTTTCATAAAATCATGACTTTATGTCAGGACTTAGCAAAATCATACAATTATGTTACAAATACAGAGGCGGCTTTTCCCAAAAGCTGTTTATAGGAGTGGCAATGATGGTAGTAATCTTCCCTGCGTATTGCTCTATGTAATCTTCTGACACTGACCAAAGATGTGCAATCATTCTCATCTTTATCTGCAGTTCCCGATCTGTGGGGTGCAAACCTGGATCGGATGGCCGTTCTGTCTTCTAGCGGGTGTCAGAAGCAACCAACCCTTTCTACAGGCAGTAATGTCTATTGGCATAAACGTGCGTTTACCTTACTGTATCAGTCCAGACAGCTTTAAATAGGGTCCTCAAACTTCTTTAAATATTCAGTGCTTTCCTTCTATGGGTGATCCTTAGCACATTTGCTTTTCTTGCACTTTCCACTCAGGGATGGTGTTTTCCAGGAGAACATCTATCTTGCCCTACTTTTCAGCAGCACACACCAACCAAGTCTTACTTCTTGTCTATTCAGCAGAGGACTCATAAATCACTAACCAGGGGAACATGGGACCAGTCCACTACCCAGAAACTGTAAACAAGACTGCTGGTTTAACTATTTCCTACCCATATATAACCTTTTGAGATGTATAGTGCACAGATCTTCTCAGTAAGCATTTACAGTAAACAGACTTTAAAGCGGGAAACTTGGTATTAACCCTTTAGCAGTAAACCACTAGGTCAATGCTGGTGCCTGCTGTTGTGCAATGCAGACGTCAAGAGGCAGAGTCTGTGATTGAGGATAGCTGCAAACATTATTTATGCTTTGTTTATAGACATTTTATAAGATCAGCTCCATCAATGGCATTTTCATTATTCTAGAAATGTGCAGAATATGTCATTGTTTGATGTTACCTTGCAGCTCCTGGACCCCATCCATGTTCTGTAAGAGGCCCCCACCTCCCATGTGTCATTTATAATACTGGTGTCCTCTTACATTCTGATAAAGCCTTAAGACCCCTCAGGCAGGAGGACCAGTGCAGAACTGCTACCTCTGGGGGCTATGGTATGTTGCAGTCCTTTGCAGAGCGTTTGGCCATAATTGTTGCTGTGCAGGGAATGTAAGAAGTTGTATCCTAACTGATCTGTAAATGGTGGAAGAACCCAGCAATGTGGAGGATACTATTAAATACATGGAAAATACAGTCATAATCACTAGTGATGAGCGGGAGGTCCCATATTCGATTTCACGATATTTCACGAATATTCGATTAAATATTCGTCATATATTCGTTAAAATCGAATATTCGTCATTCTGTATATATTGCGAATGTTACGCAAATTTATATTCGCTTTGCGAATTCATCTTCGAGCTGGGTTCCTAATGGTTGGCTTACAGGAATATAACGAAGATTGAGCATATAGCGCTATATTCGTGAATTCGTGATATTCGTTATATTCTAGCGATACAACCATTTGGAACTCAGCTCTAAGTTGAATTCGCAATGTGAATAATTCAGGTTATAATAATCGCTTTGCGATTACAACTTTAGTCAAATTTGTGAGATTGTGATTCTCACATCCGACAGTACATTTTAGCTTGGAGGCGTTCCCATGCACACGGGAAGTCGGCAGAAGCGGCAACGGGCATTGACTGAAGCGGGCAGGGAGCCAGGAATCCTCCGGACAGGTAAGAACAGCTTTTGGGAAGTGGGAAGACAACCAGAGAGCAACAAGGATTAACAACTAAAAAAAAAAAAAAAACGAATATTCGGAATAGCGAATATATAGCGCTATATTCGCAATATTTGCTAATTAGCGAAGTGACGATATTTGCTTAAAAAATTCGCTATTCGAATATTCGCGCTCAACACTAATAATCACTAAATGAAAAAATGACAATTATTATCATTATTAGAATTATCATACCTGTTCAGCTATCAGAATAAACAGCCCGAGGCAGAAGATGGGCAGCTGGGGACGAGCCATAAGTGAATGAGACCCTACAAGAAACACATCGAATCACAAGTAATAGGTAATGAAGATAGAGAAATCATAAACTAGAAGAAACCGGAAGGATAAAAGTCGGTCTGCAGACAGTAAGACAGGGCTAAGAATCCACAGAGAAAGGAGGGTCTGCTGGTAGATTGCCCTCTTACCCCTGGACCTGGCGCTGGAGTCCAGTGTCTCCTCCGTCTTCTACCCCTCAGCTGCTGGTTCTCTGGATGATCTGGTAAGAATGATGAGCTTGTAGCTGAGACTATAATTATTCCTCACTATTACAGCTGGGACCATACTAACACATCAAGTCACCTGGGAACCAATCAACAAGAATGGCAGAAAAAGGTACCGTAGCTGCAGTAGTTATCAGTAGTCAATGAGAAATGTATACAACTAACAAAAATCACTTTAAAGAATGTCACATATCCAGATATCACATTTGTGAAGGAAAATATTGTTCCTCTAGAGTACAGGGTAAGAACGGAGATAAGGCAGAGGTCAGGCCAGGTAGGGTCATTCAGTATGGACAAATGTAACAGCACATCTTTGCAGGAACCTATCCAAAGGGAACCTATTGCTCAGGCAACTCCCCATTTGCACGAGGTTGGATACCAAGCTAGCCATGTCCCGTTCCTTGTCCTCACTGACGTCATTGAAGGTCTCTTCCTCCACCCAGCCACGTACAACACCATGGGTCCCCGAAAGGTCACAACAAGCCCCCTTGGACGCCTGCTGTGGTTGGTCTTCCACCTCCTCAAAGCCACCTTCCTCCTCTGACTCCTCTTCTTCAGACTCCTCTCTCTGCGTTGCCACAGGTCCAGCAATCGACAATGACAAGGCTGCTTCTGGTGGTGATAGTGACCACAACTCTTCCTCTTCATGCTCATCTACGGCCTGATCCAGCACTCTTCGCAGGGCACAGTCCAGAAAAAATGCACACGGGATGTAGTTAAGTGACCCAGAAAAAAATGATTCTGTAGTGTGGGCCTATTGTTGGCCTAGTAGGCTTTAATGATCACCTTAGATGTTCACAAAGAAAATTTATGTTTTTTTTATGCAGCCGATCGCTTTTGGTCTGTTTACAATGAAGCAACGGCCTTATCATCTGGGGTGTGGCAACATTGCCACCACACTCATAGAGGTGATCGCTTCATTGTGATAAGCAAGCCCCTTCACCACAACAAGGTAACGATCACGAAGGGGAATTGACACTTGTATGGGCCTTATTTTTTTGTTTTGTTTTTGCAGCCACAGTGCAGCACCAGAGGCCAGAAAAATTAGGCATGTACACATGCCTGAAAAACTAGAAAAACTAAAAAAAATTATTGTTTTCCAGGCAGAAAGTGTACTAAAACATTGCGGCTTGAACCCTAGTTGGTGGCGGAGAAGTCACGAAAGTCATCCGGTATGCAGAGATGAAATACAGCAGCGTGGGGACCATTTTTAGCCCAAGGCATCTCATCAGGCCTTTTTTAGTCAAACGTATCCCCCACTGTCAGTCCCTTCGGGATCCATGCCTCATTCATCTTAATAAAGGTGAGGTAATCTAGACTTGTTTGACCTAGACGACTTCTCTTCTCAGTGACAACACCTCCTGCTGCGCTGAAGGTCCTTTCTGACAGGACACTTGAAGCTGGGCAGGCCAGAAGTTCTATTGCAAATTGGGATAGCTCAGGCCACAGGTCAAGCCTGCCCACCCAGTAGTGAAGGGGTTCATTGCTCCTCAGAGTGTCGATATCTGCAGTTAAGGCGAGGTAGTCTGCTACCTGTCAGTCGAGTCGTTCTCTGAGGGAGGACCCCGAAGGGCTGTGGCGATGCGTAGGACTTAAAAAGCTCTGCATGTCCTCCATCAATAACACGTCTGTAAAGTGTCCTGTCCTTGCCGGCGTGGTCGTGGTAGGAGGAGGATTACTTTTACCTCTTCCCCTGTTAGATTCCTGTTGTGCTGTGACATCCCCCTTATAAGCTGTGTAAAGCATACTTTTTAACTTGTTTTGGAACTGCTGCATCCTTTCCGACTTCCGGTAATTCGGTAACATTTCTGCCACTTTCTGCTTATACCGGGGGTCTAGTAGCGTGGCCACCCAGTACAGGTCATTCTCCTTCAGCCTTTTTATATGAGGGTCCCTCAACAGGCATGACAGCATGAAAGACCCCATTTGCACAAGGTTGGATGCCGAGCTACTCATCTCCCGTTCCTCATCCTCACTGATGTCATTAAGGGTCTGTTCTTTCCCCCAGCCACGTACAACACCACGGGTCCTAGATAGATGACAACGAGCACCCTGGGATGCCTGCTGTGGTTGGTCTTCCTCCTCCTCAAAGCCGCCACATTCCTCCTCTGACTCCTCTTCCTCATACTCCTCTTCCAGCGTTGCTGCAGGTCCGGCAAGCGATGATGATAAGGCTGTTTCTGGTGGTTATGGTGACCACAACTCTTCCTCTTCATGCTCCTCTATGGCCTGATCCAGCACTCTTCGCAGGGCACGCTCCAGGAAGAAAACAAATGGAATGAGGTGCCTTCGGTGCGACTGACTAGGTTTGTCACCTCCTCAAAAGGACGCATGAGCCTACAGGCATTGCGCATGAGCGTCCAGTAACGTGGCAAAAAAATTCCCAGCTTTGCAGAGGCTGACCTAGCACCCCGGTCATACAAATACTCATTGACGGATTTTTATTGTTGGAGCAGGCGGTCGAACATTAGGAGTGTTGAATTCCAACGTGTCGGGCTGTCGCAAATCAAGCGCCTCACTGGCATGTTGTTTCGCCGCTGAGTATCGGAAAAGTGCACCATGGCTGTGTAGGAACGCCTGAAATGGCCGCACACCTTCCTGGCCTGCTTGAGGACGTCCTGTAAGCCTGGGTACTTAGACACAAAGCGTTGTACGATGAGATTCAACACGTGCCATGCACGGCACATGTGTCAACTTGCCCAACAGATTGCTTCCATTGTCACACACCACTTTGCCGATCTCCAGTTAGTGCGGGGTCAGCCACTGATCCACCTGTGCGTTCAGGGCGGACAGGAGTGCTGGTCCTGTGTGGCTCTCTGCTTTCAGGCAAGTCAATCCCAAGACCGCGTGACACTGTCGTATCCGGGATGTGGAATAGCCCTCGGGAAGCTGGGGGGGTGCAGTTGATGTGGAGCAAGACGCAGCAGCAGAAGAGGACTCAGCCGAGGAGGTTAGCGAAGAGGATGGAGTAGGAGTAGAGGAGGTGGCAGCAGGACTGCCTGCAAGTCGTGGCGGTGTCACCAACTCCGCTGCAGAGCCACGCATTCCATGGTTGGCAGCCGTCAGCAGGTTTACCCAATGTGCAGTGTACATGATATACCTGCCCTGACCGTGCTTTGCAGACCAGGTATCAGTGGTCAGATGGACCCTTGCCCCAACACTGTATGCCAGAGATGCCATGACTTCCTTTTCCACAATAGAGTGCAGGTTGGGGATTGCCTTTTGTGAAAAAAAAATTTGTCCGGGTACCTTCCACTGCGGTGTCCCAATAGCTACAAATTTTTTGAAGGCCTCAGACTCCACCAGCTGGTATGGTAAAAGCTGGCGGGCTAAGAGTTCCGACAAACCAGCTGTCAGTCGCCGGGCAAGGGGGTGACTCTGTGACATTGGCCTCTTACGCTCAAACATTTCCTTAACAGACACCTGACTGTGGGCAGATAAGCAGGAGCTACTGAAGGTGAGAGGTGGAGTGGCGGGTGGTTGAGAGGGGGCAGGGAGGACAGCAGTGGTTGACGTGGCTGAAGATGCTGGACCAGGAGGAGCATGGTGGCTTTAAGTTTGTGTGCTGCTTGTACTCATGTGTTGATCCCATAGGCGTTTGTGATGTGAGATCATGTGCCTTCGCAAAGCAGTTGTACCAAGGTGGGTGTTGGACTTCCCACGACTCAGTTTCTTTTGGCACAGGTTGCAAATGGCATCGCTGTTATCAGAGGCAGACACACAAAAAAAATGCCACACTGCTGAGCAATTCTGGTGGTGGCAACAGCATGCGTTGATTGGCGTGCTGTCTGGCTGACCCAGGGGGCCGATACATGCTGTCTGACAGTGCCACTGGCTCCTTGCGACGACCTCCCCCTGCTTCCAAGTTGTCTCCTCCTCCTCTCTGTCTCCCCTTCAGAACTTTCCCCTGTTCTTCTTCTCTTCGAGCAGGCACCCACGTGGCATCCGTGGACACATCGTCATCATCAACCGCTTCACTTGTATCTGACACCTCAGCAAAGGAAGCAGCAGCGGGTACAACATAATCATCTTCACACCATACGTCCATGTGTGTAATGCCGCCTGACTGAGACATATCCCTGTTATCTACATCCTCTGGCAATAATGGTTGCACATCACTCATTTCTTCCAACTGATATGTAAATAAATCCTCTGACAGATCAAGTGAAGTGGCTGTGGTGGCTGTGGTGCTGGTGTTGGTGGTGGCGGTGGGCGGGCGAGTGGTAACTTGAGAGGTGCCCGAAGCTGAGCTGGAGGAGGATGGTGCGTCAAGGTGCTTAGCGGAAGCTGTTGAAGATTGGGTGTCCTGTCTAAGCCAGTCAACTATGTCCTCAGAATTTTTCGAGTTCGGGGTATGTGGCCTCTAAACATTGGGCATTATTCTAGGGCCAAAGGGAATCACAGCACCACAACCACGGTGGCCCCTGCGGGGTGGCCTGCCTCTGCCTGTTATTTTTTTTTTTTATTAGTGGTACTATTCGTGCAATGTACTGTGCCACCCTATATGAGTGGTGGGCAGTGGGCACAGTACAGTCAGTAGGCCTGACACACACTGGCAGGCAACTGCAATTATATTAAAGGGTAAAAATTAAATGACTTTTTTTTATCTGCGAGGTACTGTGCCACCCGATATGAGTGGTGGGTACTGGCAGTGGGCACAGTACAGTCTGTGGGCCTGATACACAATGGCAGGCAACTGAAATTATATTAAAGGGTAAAAATGAAATGACTTTTTTATCTGCAAGGTACTGTGCCATCCTATATGAGTGGTGGGCATTCAGTACAGTCTATGGGCCTGCGGCCTCTCACCGACGGCCAGGCAACTGCAATATATATATAGAAAAAATAAAAAAAGCAGACTGATGTACCAGCCCTAAAAAGGGCTTTTTGGGGTGCTGTCAGGACGCTGTCCTTACAGCAGATAAGTCTTTGAGGACTGGAGTGGACACAGAACACTAGTAGCTAACGCTTTCCCTATATTAATTCTGCAGCAGCAGCACTCTCCCTGCTCCAATTAACACTGCAGCTTCAGAATGAATCTAAGATGGATGCTGTCCTTGCTTTTTTGATAGGAGGTGGGAAGGTGTGGGAGGGAGGGTGCTGATTGGCTGGAATGTTTCTGCTGACTGTGAGGTACAGGGTCAAAGTTTGCTCAATGATGATGTATAGGGGGCGGACCGAACATCGCATATGTTCGGCCGCCGCGGCGAATGCGAACATGCGATATTCGGCCGGCGAATAGTTCGGGACATCTATAGTCTGCATCGAGATCCCCAAATCTGCTGTGGAGGCTTGGCCTGCTGGCAAAGATGACAGAAGAACCAGCAGCTGCCAGAACCAGGTAGTGGGGGGCAGGTAACTAGTGTGGTGGCCGTGAACGTCAGAGATAGAGGAAGAGTCGTGGGCACGTGCCACCACCATAACATTATGATAGACTTATAGGCAGGGCCGTTTCTTGGACCGAGCGGGCTGGGTGGCGGCCCGGGGAGCTGTTAGAAGGGGGGCGCCGCACCTGGAGGTGGCAGAGCACAGAGAGATGTGCGCTTCCACTGTGGAAGCGTTCATATCCAAAGTCATCTGCATCGCCATCCTCAGAAAACAAACTGAGAAGAAATAGAAAGTGAAGAAATTGAAATCTGTGGAGACGTTGCCCGTAAGTCACGTTGGACGGGATTAGTGGTGGTGGTGGGGGGTGCTTTTGTATTGTTTGCCCTCGCAAAATTCCCTAAAAACTGCCCTGCTTATAGGGGATGATGTGCTCATGTTCTGTATAGATGTATCAAGGTCCCTGGAACTAACTAATCTGGGCCAAGGAACTCTAGTTTACCACTGCAATGAAGTTATGTACTGCGCAAGACCGTGATGGCGGCACCATGCAACAGGATGCCTCCAATTATGTCACGCCTTCGCCTTCTGTACGATGTTCTGCTTCTTCCCTTAGTCCTGTGATTATAATTATACTGAGTGTTGGTGTTGAATTGTCAGAATTTTCCAGACTGCTTCTCTATTATGCCGAATTAACTCGCGCTTCGTTGTAACGAATTAGGTTTACCTAAAATGGTGGCTGAACATGTTACAAAGTGAAAGTAAGAAGCCCGAGAGCTAGGGTTTTTCCGGGTACTGAACTTTTGCTGCTGTCAGCGCACTCCTCGTCAGCACAGGGGAGAAGGAAGCAGTCTCTCCCTCCCCCCTGTGCCGCTGTTGCCGCTGCCACCAATGAGAGTGCAGAGAGGCGGGCGCACTGCGCCACCATTAATGTCGCACGTGGGAGGAGACTCCATCTGACAGGCTGCAGTGCTGGCCAATCGCAGCGCTCAGCTCATAGCCTGGGAGGAGAAAAAAACCTCCAAGGCTATTAGCTGGGCGCTGTGATTGGCCAGCGCTGCAGCCTGTCAGATGGAGTCTCCTCCCACGTGCGAAATTAACAGCAGCGCCAGTAACGAAGGACACTGCAGGCGAACGGAGCGGCGCCCAGGGACATTAGTAAGTGCAGGGGGATCCCTGGGCGCCGCTCTTCACATACATGTAGTTACTTTACAATGTTAATAACAATGAAATGTCCTCTTTAATATACAAATATAGCCGGCGGAAGAAACACATTGCCGGTGTTCCGTTAATTTTCCCTACCCATGAAATTTCCCTATCCTCATCATTTCCGGTTCCGGCGCAGGAGAGCGCCACTAACTGTGAACGCGGGTAGTGAAAAGTTACAGCCCATTGCGCAGGCGCGAACGCTTGCTGCATCTAGTCTAGTGCCTAGGGTAGGGAAAACTTAGTGCGCATGCGTCGAGGTTAGTGAAGACTTACAGCCCAGTGCGCGTTCGCGCCTGCACACTGGGCTGTAACTTTTCACTACCCGCGGCGCATGTGCAATTGGCCGTAAATTTTCCCTACCCTATGCGCAGTCACAGTTAGCGGCGCTCTCCTGTGCCGAATCCTACTCAGCTACTCAGTAAGCGAGTGGCGTGACACACCTCCTTCCTTACCCGCATACGTCACTTCCGACGGAACCGGAAATGACGAGGGTGGGAAATTTCACGGGTAGGGAAAATTAACGGAACACAAGGCACCCTGGCCTGCGATCCGCAGCAATTAACCCCTCAGGTGCCGGCAATGTGTTTCTCCCGCCGACTGTATTTGTATATTAAATGTTAGTTCTCATTGGTGGCGTAGTGAGCCCCCCCACCCCCCCCTCCCTCCACAGTATTAAAAACATTGGTGGCAGTGGCCATAGAGTCCCCTCCCCCCCTCCTCATTGGTGGCAGTGGCCACATGGTTCCCCCCCCCCTTATTGGTGGCAGTGGCAGTTCCGATCGGAGCCCCAGCAGTGTAATTCTGGGGCTCCGATTGGTTACCATGGCAGCCGGGATGCTACTGAAGCCCTGGCTGCCATGGTCACCTCCCTGCTGCTGTGTGCACTATGCACAGGGCAGCAGGGAGAGTGTGAGATCCTATTCACCCTGATAGAGCTCTATGTGGGTGAATAGGACAAGGGATGAAAAGATCCCAGGTTCTACCCCTAAGTGGGGAAATGGTTAATAAATAAACTGTAATAAAAAAAAGAAAGTAAAAAAAAATCTCCCCCTTTCCCAATTTTATATATAAACAATAAATAAATCAGATATTACATATCGCCACATCTGAAAAGTCCAACCTATAAAAATTTTAAAAATCCCTCTTATGCGGTGAACGCTGTAAAAAAAAAAAGAAAAGAAAACATCTGCGATTCGCCATTATTTTTTTTAGTCACCTTGTCTCCCCAAAAAATAGACTAGGACTGTCCAATTTTTCACATAAGAGAAAAAAAAATTAAATAATGAATAATATCCTAATTCACTACAGACTACAATATTGTAGCCTCTCACATTGGGCCACAAGCAAGAAGCCGGTAGGTATACTAGGTAATGGGTTCAGATGGAAAAAAAAACAAATATTTGTTTTTACGAATATATATCACTATATTCAAAATATTTGCAAATTTTCAAAGTGTCGATATTCACGACAAAGATTCGAAATTCGAATATTGGCGCTCAACACTAGTACTAGCCAAGTAATGGAAGCCTCTGGCTCTGCTCCATTCTTCAATGAGGATGAGCATTGTGAGGACAGTAAGCAGGTATAGGCCAGCCCGGACTTGGAGGAGAGCTCTGCTATGGACTCCTTTAAGCGTACAACTACTGATGATGATAGTTGCCTGGGAACACATGTTTCGAGACGTCAGGGATGTGCTCAAGAGACAGGAGAGGGTGACACAAGTGATCACCAAACATTTGTAGATCATAATGTAGCCAATCACACGTGGGAGCTGGGTGAAGAAGGGACACCATCATCAGGGGTGAGGGTGGAAGCGTGCCTGTTAGACAGCAGGGTGGAAACAGTGGGAGATCTGTAGAAAAACGCGGGAGGTATACCCTGTCTGCTAACTGGGGGACATTAGCATGGCGGTGTGCAGGATTTGTGGGCAGAAGGTGAGGTGCGGGCCCAACGGACCTGAATTAACACATGGAGCATCACCATGAAGTGGCTTGGGAAAACCGTGCCACTCGTCTGGTCTTACAGCCTGATGCAGCAACCGCTGCATCTCCTACCGGCCCGCACCCTCTCTCAAGCAGTAGGGGCTCGTAAACATCAGCAGAAGGAAGATGTTGTTCCTTCCTATCGACTTCAATGTAATCTATTTCTCCTGATGCTTCTCTTATTCTTCTTCCTTCTACTCCTCATCACTTGTTTGGACAGCAATGGATCACCGAGGTCATTGCAAAAAGACAACATTATGCATGCACTCATCAAATGGCACAAGAGGTTGAACGTGCTCCTGGCCAAGTTGCCAGTACTACAGGCCGTTTCCATATACAGTAGTTGACTCTGCACATTTCACAGAACTGATGGCTTGTGCCCACCCAAGGTGGAGAGTTCCAAGTCGACATTACTTTTCAAAAAAAGCTCTACCAGCCCTGCACACATATGTTGAGCAGAAGGTGGGTCAGTCGTTTGATAGAGGTAATGCCAGAGCTAACTATCAATGTATGTCATTCACAGCCCACTGGGTAAATGTGGTTCCGGCCCAGACCCATCAGTAACTTGGCCAGGTGATGGCAATACCGCCTCTGCGTGGCAATGCTTGGATTTCTGTGCCTCTGCCTTCTCATCCTTCACCTTGTCCTCACCCTCCCCTCTAGGCCCAGTTCACCCTTCACAGTTCACAGTTTAATCCAGCATATCACCTATGCATTGTCACACGGGTCTGCACCTGATCAGCCTTGGTGAACGGAGCCACACTGGGGAAGAACTGCTCTGCCTCAACAGTAAAGAAATCAAACATTGGCTGTCTCCTCACCAACTGGAAATAGGAACCATGGTTACTTATAACGGGAAGAACATTTTGTTTGCGCTGCGTCAGGGAGGGCTGACCCACGGGCCCTTCACGGTGCAGCGTCCCACTCAGGACACATGGGAAGTGCAAAATCATTACAGACTGTTCTGCTGTATTGTATGTCATTCTGTCTTTGCATTGCCTGTGGTGTCCCTGTTCATAGGCTGGTTAGGTGTGCTTAATACATCCAACCACTAGATGGGGATAGCACTTACTGTATATATATATATACCTTAGTCAGGCCTAATGTGGGGAAGTGAAGTTCAGAGTCAGGAAGTCACAAGTTCAGAGAGTTCAGTCAGATCAGACTTGTAGAGTGAGAAGGAGTAAGGACGATGTGGTACCAAGGTATGAGGCGCAGGAGAGCGCTTTCCTCCTGTGGTCCTCTTAGTTCTTTCATCTTGCAACCAGAGGACAGAGTTTCATCCCTGGAAGAAAGCCAAGCAAAGTAGAGACATAGGTGATAACAGCCGTTACTCAAGGCTTACTGGGCACCTTTGCATATGGAGGAAGACAAGCTAGCTAGAAGCAGCCCCACCGATATTCATAGAAGACAGATTAGCTACCTGCTGAAGAGCTTGGGAAAATCTAGATTACAGGACTAAGCATACCCGAAAAGAGTACTACTGAGCCCCAGCCTGAGTCAGGACATGATTACAGCCTATTAGCAGTGGATCTACAGAGAATCCTCTAAATGCCTAAAGCCTGTGTAATATCTGGATGTGCATGCTGCAACAGAACCGAGACTCAGTGAAAGACTCAGTGATGACGAAGATGAGGCAGATGACCTGGACAGACCGTGGCAGTATGCAGTGGAGATGGAGGCAGGAAGGTCCTCCGAGTCTCTTGCACAAATGGCCAATTATTAAAATGAATGAACGATGTAATAAACCACGCCCCTTTTACATCTGAAGAAGTGAATAGGGGAGGGGCTACTGCTCGGAATAGAAAAAATGCTGGACTCGTATCAACTACTGGACTCAAATCAGCTCATTAACATATGGAATAAAAGTACTTATTCTCCTCAATAAAGCAACAGATCATCAAGTGACAGGCATCATTATATTCAGCAGGGTGAGCCCTACAAGGCAGCGTGCCTGCTTTATCAGTGAATTTCCCGGTGACAGGTTCTCTTTAAGTCTGGAGTTTCTGATAAGTTTTCTTCAGCCCTTTTATGAAGAAACCACCTAGGAGTAGCAGTTAGACACAGCCGACCTCAACCAGCAGGTGGCGAATACTTGGACTGCACCCTGTCACCCATGAACCAAGATCCCCTGGACTATTGGGCATGCAAACTTAAATTGTACCTGCAACTGGACGAGTTTGCCATGGGCATGCTTTCCTGCCCGGCCAGTAATGTGGCATCAAAGTGGGTGTTTAGTGCTGTGAGGGCATAGTTACCCCTAAGAGAATTATCCTTTCCTTCCAAAATGTTAAGAGACTGATTTAAAGATAAATCAGGTGTGGATCAGCCAGGATTTCCAGACACTGGTGCGGCCCATGCTCCCATTTACTTCTATGAGGCCGATGGAAATAGCCGAACCAGCGCTTGGCTATTTTTGGCGGCCCCATAGAAATGAATGGAGGGTGGCTGTGCGTGCGCAGTGCGCCCTTCTTTACTTTCGGGGCTCCGTTCTCTATATAGGTGCGGGTCCCAGGAGATAACTTGTAAAACCAGCACCTGAGCCTTTAATAGTGACCTCCACAGTCTCAGCCCCCTTAACAGTAACCTCCACAGCACCTGCCCCTTAACACTGGCCTCCATAGCAGACCGTCCCCTTAACTGTGACTTCCACCGTTTGCTGCCCCCTTAACAGACACCTCCGCAGCAGTGACTGCCACAGTACTCCACCCCCTTAACAGTGACCTCACAGTACCCTGCTGCCTTAACAGTGACCTCCACAGCAGATGCCCACTTAATAGTGGCTTTCACAGTCCCCTGCCCCCTTAACAGTGACCTCCACCGCGACCTGCCACCTTAACAGTAGCATCCACAGATCCAGAGCACTTTCCCCGTTAACAGTGATCTCCACAGCAGCTGACCCGTTAATAGTGACCTCCACAGTCCCCCGCTTTTAACAGTGACCTCTACAGCAAGCCGCCTCTTAATACTGACCTCCATAGCGGACCGTCCCCTTAACTGTGACTTCCACTGTTCCCTGCCCTCTGAACAGACACCTCCCCAGCGCCCGCCCCTTTAACAGTGACTGCTACAGTCCCCTACTCCCTTAACAGTGACCTCCACAGTACCCCGCTACCTTAAAAGTGACCCCCCACAGCAGCTGCCCCTTTAATAGTGATTTCCACAGCATCGTGCCACCCTAACAGTGATTTCTACAAAACCCACCCCTTTAATAGTGACCTCCACAGTGCCCGCCCCTTTATTAACCGCTTCAGCCCCCCTAGCTTAAACACCCTTAATGACCAGGCCACTATTTACAATTCCGCACTACACTACGTTCACCGTTTATTGCTCGGTCATACAACTTACCACCCAAATAAATTTTACCTCCTTTTCTTCTCACTAATAGAGCTTTCATTTGGTGCTATTTCATTGTTGCTGACATTTTTACTTTTTTTGCCATTAATACAAATTTAACGACATTTTTGCAAAAAAATGACATTTTTCACTTTCTGTTGTAATTTTTTTTTAAAAAAACTACATTTCTATATAAATTTTTCTCTAAATTTATTGTTCTACATGTCTTTGATAAAAAAAAGTCAAATAAGTGTATATTTATTGGTTTGGGTAAAAGTTATAGCGTTTACAAACTATGGTGCAAAAAAGTGAATTTCGGCATTTTGAAGCAGCTCTGACTTTCTGAGCGCCTGTCATGTTTCTTCAGGTGCTAGAATGTCAGGATAGTATAAATACCCCCAAATCACACCATTTTAGATAGAAGACACCCCAAAGTATTCGCGGAGGGGCATGGTGAGTTCATGTATCATTTCATTTTTTTTCACAAGTTAGCGGAAAATGACACTTTCTGAGAAAAAAAAAAAAAAGTTTCAATTTCTGATAACTTCTGGCAAAAAAAAAAAAATCTCAGACGGACTCACTATGCCCCTCAGTGAATACCTTGGGGTGTCTACTTTTCGAAATGGGGTCATTTGTGGGGTGTGTTTACTGTTCTGGCATTTTGGGCGGGGCTAAATTGTGAGCCGCCATGTAAAACCTAAAGGTACTCGTTGGAATTTGGGCCCCTTTGCGCACCTAGGCTGCAAAAAAGTGTCAATCATGTGGTATCGCCGTACTCAGGAGAAGTGGGGCAATGTGTTTTGGGGTGTATTTTTACATATACCCATGTTGGGTGAGAGAAATATCTCTGTAAATTGTCAACTTTGTATAAAAATTTTTAAAAGTTGTCGTTTACAGAGATATTTTTCACACAAAGTATGGGTATATATAAAAATACACCCCAAAACACATTGCCCTACTTCTCCTGAGTACAGCGATACTACATGTGTGCCACTTTTTGCAGCCTGAGTGCAAAGGCCCTAAACCACTGAGTACCTTTAGGATTTCACAGGGCATTTTTACGCATTTGGATTCCAGACTTCTTCTCACGTTTTAGGGGCCCCTAAAATGCCAGGACAGTATAAATACCTCACATGTGACCCCATTTTGGAAAGAAGACACCCCAAGGTATTCTGTGAGGGGTATGGTGAGTTCATGTAAAATTTTATTTTTTGTCACAAGTTAGTGGAATATGAGACTTTGTAAAAAACAAAATTAAAAAAAAAAAAACAATTTCCGCTGACTTGTGCCAAAAAATAAAAATTCTGTGGACTCGCCATGCCCCTCACGGAATACCTTGGGGCGTCTTCTTTCCACAATGGGGTCACATGTGGGGTATTTATACTCACCTGGCATTTTAGGGGCCCCTAAAGTGTGAGAATCCAAATGCGTAAAAATGCTCTGTGAAATCCTAAAGGTACTCATTGGTTTTAGGGCCCCTTTGCGCACCCAGGCTGCAAAAAAGTGTCACTCATGTGGTATCGCCGTACTCAGGAGAAGTAGGGCGATGTGTTTTGAGGTGTATTTTTACATATACCCATGCTGCGTGTGAGAAATATCGCTGTAAACGACAACTTTTACATTTTTTATTCAAAGTTGTCAATTTACAGAGATATTTCTCTCACCCAGCATGGGTATATGTAAAAATACACCCTAAAACACATTGCCCTACTTCTCCTGAGTACGGCGACTACATGAGTGACACTTTTGCAGCCAAGATGCCAAAGGGCCCAAATTCCAATGAGTACCTTTTAGGAGGGCATTTTTACGCATTTTCTTCTCACGCTTTAGGGCCCCTAAAATGCCAGGGCAGTAGAAATACCCCACATGTGACCCCATTTTGGAAAGAAGACACCCCAAGGTATTCCATGAGGGGCATGGTGAGTTCATAGAAGATTTTTTTTTGGGCACAAGTTAGTGAAAATTGATTTTTTATTGTTTTTTTCTCACAAAGTCTCCCTTTCCGCTAACTTTTGACAAAAAGTTTGATTTTTCATGGACTCATTATGCCCCTCAGCGAATACCTTGGGGTGTCTTCTTTCCAAAATGGGGTCACATGTGGGGTATTTATACTGCCCTGGCATTTTAGGGGCCCTAAAGCGTGAGAAGAAAAATGCGTAAAAATGCCCTCCTAAAAGGTACTCATTGGAATTTGGGCCCCTTTGCACATCTTGGCTGCAAAAAAGTGTCACACATGTGGTATCGCCGTACTCAGGAGAAGTAGGGCGATGTGTTTTGGGGTGTATTTTTACATATACCCATGTTGGGTGAGAGAAATATCTCTGTAAATTGACAACTTTGAATAAAAAATTTAAAAGTTGTCGTTTACAGCGATATTTCTCACACAAAGTATGGGTATATATAAAAATACACCCCAAAACACATTGCCCTACTTCTCCTGAGTACGGCGATACCATGAGTGCTTCTTTGCAGCCTGGATGCTAAAGGGGCCCTAAAACCAATGAGTACCTTTAGAATTTCTCAGGCCATTTTTACGCATTTGGATTCTCACGCTTTAGGACCCCTAAAATGCCAGGGCAGTATAAATACCCCACATGTGACCCCATTGTGGAAAGAAGACACCCCAAGGTGTTCTGTGAGGGTATGGCGAGTTCACTGAAAAAAATTTGGCACAAGTTAGCGGAAATTGTTTTTTTTTTTTTTTTTTACAGTCTCATATTCCACTAACTTGTGACAAAAATAAAATTTTACATGAACTCGCCATACCCCTCACGGAATACCTTGGGGTGTCTTCTTTCTAAAATGGGGTCACATGTGAGGTGTTTGTACTGCTCTGGCATTTGAGGGTCTCCGCAATCATTACACGTATGGCCAGCATTAGGAGTTTCTGCGATTCTCCGTATATTGAGCAGACGGGTAATGAGATTTTTTCCGTTCAGCCTCTGGGCTGAAAAAGAAAAATGAACGGCACAGATTTCTTCATTCGCATCGATCAATGTGGATGAAAAAATCTCTGCCAAAATCAGTGACTGCGGTGCGGTGGGCTGGGCGCTAACTAACTGGCGGTAAAAGGGGGCCCTTATGCCCCATTCACACGTCCGCAATTCTGTTTGCGGAACGGAATTGCGGACCCATTCATTTCTATGGGGACAGACTTTGTCCCGCTCGGATCCGGAATTACGGATCCGCGCTTCCGGGTCTGCACTTCCGTTCCGCAAAAATATAGAACATGTCCTATTCTTGTCCGCAATTGCGGACAAGAAAAAGCATTTTCTATATAGTTCTGGTAATGTGCGGATCTGCAAAATGCGGAAAGCACATTGCCGGTGTCCGTGTTTTGAGGATCTGCGGATTGGATCCGCGGATCGGATCCACGGATCCGTGAATCCACAGATCCGTGAATCCACGGATCCGCAAAACACATATGGACGTCTGAATGGAGCCTTACAAGGGGTGTGATCAATGACAGGGGGGTGATCAGGGGGTCTAGATGGGGTGATCAAGGGGTTAATAGGTGAGGGGGGGTGGGGGGGTTAGTGTAGTGTTTGGTGCAACTTTGCTGTGTTACCTGGTCCTCTGGTGGTCGATCCCAGCAAATGGGACCAGAGGACCAGGTAGCAGCTATATCAGACGCTGTTCACAAAACAGCGTCTGGTATATATGTTTGATGCGATTTATATCGCATCTACAGCCTGCCAGCGATTGATCATCGCTGGCAGGCTGTAGTTTAACTCTCGTTCACAGGAACTCACGGGTCTCGCGAGAGGACGCGCCGATGCGTCCACTCAGAAGATCCCGGCCGCCCGCAGGACGCAATCCTGCGTACGGCGGTCCGGGACTGGTTAAGGTAAAACATGTATGAATATGAATATGTATCCTGTTATCTGGTCTCACCTCCACCCCAAAAATGTTTATGACATGAGAATTGGAGATGTCCCGAACTATTGCATGTTCGCGTTCGCCACGGTGGGTGAACATATGCGATGTTCGGTCCGCCCCCTATACGTCATCATTGAGCAAACTTTGACCCTGTACCTCACAGTCAGCAGACACATTCCAGCCAATCAGCAGCATACCCTCCCTCCCAGACCCTCCCATCTCCTGGACAGCATCAATTTTAGATTTATTCGGAATCTGCAGTGTTCGGGCCCATTCACACGTCCGCAATTTTGTCCGCATCAATTCCGCATTTGCGGAGCCGCGGCCCCGAACTTCCGGGTTTCGGCCCCAAAACATCCGGCCGCGGCTCCGCAAAAGATAGAGCATCTCTATGGGGAGTGCAGGCATGGTGTGTTGCGGATCCGGGAGAGTGCTGCTGCTGCTGAATTAATAGGGAAAGCGTTAGCTAGGCCGGTGTTTTGTGTCCACTCCAGTCCTCAAAGACTCATCTGCTGTAAGGACAGCGTCCTGACAGCACCCCAAAAAGCCCTTTTTAGGGCTGGTACATCAGTCTCCTTTTTTTATTTTATATATATATATATATATATTGCAGTTGCCTGCCAGTGTGTGAGAGGCCCCAGGCCCACAGACTGTACTGTGTGCCCACCACTCATATAGGGTGGTACAGTACCTTGCAGACAAAAAAGTCATTTAATTTTTACCCTTTAATATAATTTCAGTTGCCTGCCAGTGTGTGTCAGGCCCACAGACTGTACTGTGCCCACTGCCCACCACTTATATAGGGTGGCACAGTACATTGCACGGCGCACGCGCAGTGACCTAGAATTCAAACAAAGCGGACCGAGCATAGGTCTTTTTCCATCTCCCGGTTCCAAAAATCTCTTCACTACACTGGCCCTGGCCCTAATAAGGGACAACAGAGATGAAACTGATAGGAATAGTACTTAGTTAACACTAGTTGCATTGGTGGCAAATTCCATTGCAAGTGCCCAAAATTAGAAGGAAGCGGACAGAGCAAGCTTTTTTCTCTATCTCCCCATGCAAGGATTCAATTCAATACACGTCCCCTGATCAGGGACTTAACAAAGATTAAAATAGTAAGAATAGTAGTTCACACTATTTGTATTGGTGGCACAGTACATTGCGCGGCGCACGCGCAGTGCCCCAAATTAGAAGAAAGAGGACCGACCAATCATCTTTTTCCATCTCCCGGTTCCTAAAATCTATTCGATACACCGGCACCTGATAGGGGAAAAAAGAGAGATTAAACTGATAGGAATAACTTAGTAACATAGTATATAAGACCGAAAAAAGCCCTCCGTCCATCCAGTTCGACCTGTTTCCTACAAGTTGATCCAGAGGAAGGCAAAAAACCCCTGTGAGGCAGAAGCCAATTTTCCCCACTTAAGGGGAAAAAATTCCTTCCCGACTCCAATCAGGCATCAGAATAACTCCCTGGATCAACGACCCCTCTCTAGTAGCTGTAACCTGTAATATTATTACACTCCAGAAATACATCCAGTCCCCTCCTGAATTCCTTTATTGTACTCACTGTCACCACCTCCTCAGGCAGAGAGTTCCATAGTCTCACTGCTCTTACCGTAAAGAGTCCATAGTCTCACTGCTCTTACAGTAAGGAGTCCATAGTCTCACTGCTCTTACCGTAAAGAGTCCATAGTCTCACTGCGCTTACAGTATAGAGTCCATAGTCTCACTGCTCTTACAGTAAAGAGTCCATAGTCTCACTGCTCTTACAGTAAAGAGTCCATAGTCTCACTGCTCTTACCGTAAGGAGTCCATAGTCTCACTGCTCTTACAGTAAAGAGTCCATAGTCTCACTGCTCTTACAGTAAAGAGTCCATAGTCTCACTGCTCTTACCGTAAAGAGTCCATAGTCTCACTGCTCTTACAGTAAAGAGTCCATAGTCTCACTGCTCTTACAGTAAAGAGTCCATAGTCTCACTGCTCTTACAGTAAAGAGTCCATAGTCTCACTGCTCCTACAGTAAAGAGTCCATAGTCTCACTGCTCTTACAGTAAAGAGTCCATAGTCTCACTGCTCTTACAGTAAAGAGTCCATAGTCTCACTGCTCTTACAGTAAAGAGCCCATAGTCTCACTGCTCTTACAGTAAAGAGCCCATAGTCTCACTGCTTACAGTAAAGAGTCCATAGTCTCACTGCTCGTACAGTAAAGAGTCCATAGTCTCACTGCTCGCAACAGTAAAGAGTCCATAGTCTCACTGCTCTTACAGTAAAGAGTCTATAGTCTCACTGCTCTTACAGTAAAGAGTCCATAGTCTCACTGCTCTTACAGTAAAGAGTCCATAGTCTCACTGCTCTTACAGTAAAAAGTCCATAGTCTTACTGCTCTTACAGTAATGAGTCCATAGTCTCACTGCTCTTACAGTAAAGAGTCCATAGTCTCACTGCTTACAGTAAAGAGTCCATAGTCTCACTGCTCTTACAGTATAGAGTCCATAGTCTCCCTGCTCTTACAGTAAAGAGTTTATAGTCTCACTGCTCTTACAGTAAAGAGTCCATAGTCTCACTGCTCTTACAGTAAAAGAGTCCATAGTCTCACTGCTCGTACAGTAAAGAGTCCATAGTCTCACTGCTCTTACAGTAAAGAGTCCATAGTCTCACTGCTCTTACAGTAAAGAGTCCATAGTCTTACTGCTCTTACAGTAAAGAGTCCATAGTCTCACTGCTCTTACAGTAAAGAGTCCATAGTCTTACTGCTCTTACAGTAAAGAGTCCATAGTCTCACTGCTCTTACAGTATAGAGTCCATAGTCTCCCTGCTCTTACAGTAAAGAGTTCATAGTCTCACTGCTCTTACAGTAAAGAGTCCATAGTCTCACTGCTCTTACAGTAAAGAGTCCATAGTCTCACTGCTCGTACAGTAAAGAGTCCATAGTCTCACTGCTCTTACAGTAAAGAGTCCATAGTCTCACTGCTCGTACAGTAAAGAGTCCATAGTCTCACTGCTCTTACAGTAAAGAGTCCATAGTCTCACTGCTCTTACAGTATAGAGTCCATAGTCTCACTGCTCTTACAGTATAGAGTCCATAGTCTCACTGCTCTTACAGTAAAGAGTCCATAGTCTCACTGCTCTTACAGTAAAGAGTCCATAGTCTCACTGCTCTTACAGTATAGAGTCCATAGTCTCACTGCTCTTACAGTATAGAGTCCATAGTCTCACTGCTCTTACAGTATAGAGTCCATAGTCTCACTGCTCTTACAGTAAAGAGTCCATAGTCTCACTGCTCTTACAGTAAAGAGTCCATAGTCTTACTGCTCTTACAGTAAAGAGTCCATAGTCTCACTGCTCTTACAGTAAAGAGTTCATAGTCTCACTGCTCTTACAGTAAAGAGTCCATAGTCTCACTGCTCTTACAGTAAAGAGTCCATAGTCTCACTGCTCGTACAGTAAAGAGTCCATAGTCTCACTGCTCTTACAGTAAAGAGTCCATAGTCTCACTGCTCGTACAGTAAAGAGTCCATAGTCTCACTGCTCTTACAGTAAAGAGTCCATAGTCTCACTGCTCTTACAGTATAGAGTCCATAGTCTCACTGCTCTTACAGTATAGAGTCCATAGTCTCACTGCTCTTACAGTAAAGAGTCCATAGTCTCACTGCTCTTACAGTATATAGTCCATAGTCTCACTGCTCTTACAGTATAGAGTCCATAGTCTCACTGCTCTTACAGTACAGAGTCCATAGTCTCACTGCTCTAACAGTATAGTGTCCATAGTCTCACTGCTCTTACAGTAAAGAGTCCATAGTCTCACTGCTCTTACAGTAAAGAGTCCATAGTCTCACTGCTCGTACAGTAAAGAGTCCATAGTCTCACTGCTCTTACAGTAAAGAGTCCATAGTCTCACTGCTCTTACAGTATAGAGTCTATAGTCTCACTGCTCTTACAGTATAGTGTCCATAGTCTCACTGCTCTTACAGTAAAGAGTCCATAGTCTCACTGCTCTTACAGTATAGAGTCCATAGTCTCACTGCTCTTACAGTATAGATTCTATAGTCTCACTGCTCTTACAGTAAAGAGTCCATAGTCTCACTGCTTTTACAGTAAAGAGTCCATAGTCTCACTGCTCTTACAGTACAGAGTCCATAGTCTCACTGCTCTTACCGTAAAGAATCCTTTTCTATGTTTGTGTACAAACCTTCTTCCCTCCAGACGCAGAGGATGTCCCCTCGTCACAGTCACAGTCCTGGGGATAAATAGATGATGGGAGTGATCTCTGTACTGACCCCTGATATATTTATACACAGTTATTAGATCTCCCCTCAGTCGTCTTTTTTCTAAAGTGAATAACCCTAATTTTGATAATCTTTCAGGGTACTGTAGATCCCTCATTCCAGTTATTACTTTAGTTGCCCTCCTCTGGACCCTCTCCAGCTCTGCTATGTCTGCCTTGTTCACAGGAGCCCAGAACTGTACACAGTCCTCCATGTGTGGTCTGACCAGCGATTTGTAAAGTGGTAGGACTATGTTCTCATCACCGCCATCTATACCCCTTCTGATGCAACCCATTATCTTATTGGCCTTGGCAGTAGCTGCCTGACACTGGTTTTTGCAGCTTAATTTGCTGTTTATTAAAATTCCTAGATCCTTTTCCATGTCAGTGTTACCCAGTGTTTTACCATTTAATATGTACGGGTGACTTGCATTATTCCTTCCCATGTGCATAACTTTACATTTGTCAGTGTTAAACCTCATCTGCCATTTCTCTGCCCAAGCCTCCAATCTATCCAGATCCCTCTGTAGCAGAAAACTGTCCTCTTCAGTGTTAATTACTTTACACAGTTTAGTGTCATCTGCAAAAATAGATATATTACTGTGCAGGCCTTCTACAAGATCATTAATAAATATATTGAAGAGAATAGGGCCCAATAGTACAGAATAGTACTACTTAACACACCACTCATAAAAGGTGGCACAGTACATTGCAAGGCGCACACGCAGTGCCCTGAATTGGAGGGAAGAGGACCGAAAAACCATCTTTTTCCATCTCCCGGTTCCTAAAATCTATTCCATACACCGGCCCCTGATAAGGGACAAAACAGAAATTAAACTGGTAAGAAAAGATTTTTTTAATTAAAAAATAAGAGGACAGCCTCTGCGGAGCTGGGTATTTTTTGGCCGCGTTACTGAACGCTCATGCACAATGGCTGTAGGCTCATGCGTCCTTTTGCGGAGGTGACAAACCTGGTCAGTCAAACCCAAGGCAACATCATTGACCTCATCCCATATGCGTTTTTTCTGGAGCGTGCCCTGCGAAGAGTGCTGGATCAGGTCGTAGATGAGCATGAAGAGGAAGAGTTGTGGTCACCATCACCACCAGAAGCAGCCTTGTCGTCGTCGATTGCTGGACCTGCGGCAACGCAGAGAGAGGAGTCTGAAGAAGAGGAGTCAGAGGAGGAAGGTGGAAGACCAACCACAGCAGGCGTCCCAGGGGGCTTGTTGTCACCTTTCGGGGACCCTTGGTGTTGTACGTGGCTGGGTGGAGGAAGAGACCTTCAATGATGTCAGTGAGGACAAGGAACGGGACATGGCTAGCTTGGTATCCAACCTTGTGCAAATGGACTGTTTGCGGTTGTTTGTGGTGCGTTAAACGGGGAGTTTGGTCTGTCAGAGTTTGGTCTGTCATTGTGAAGCGGGCATAACCCTTACACTACCTGATCGATACAACATCATACCTGATCGATACAACATCATACCTGATCGTTTTAAAGCACGTTATTACAAACAATTTCGGAATGTTAGGCGATTTATGCCCTTTATGGATTAAAACCCGACTCTGCGTCAACTACGTAATTTTCCATGGGAGTTTTGCCATGGATTCCCCTCCGGCATGCCACAGTCCAGGTGTTAGTCCCCTTGAAACAACTTTTCCATCACTATTGTGGCCAGAAAGAGTCCCTGTGGGTTTTAAAATTCGCCTGCCTATTAAAGTCTATGGCGGTTCACCCGGTTCGCAAACATTCGCAGAAGTTTGCGTTCGCCGTTCACGAAGGGAAAATTTTATGTTCGCGACATCACTAACGGGGATCCAGCAGGGTGGCCACCCAGTAATCTGCACAAGTTAGAATGTGGATGTTATTCGCCAGTCGTTGCGCAGGCACTGCCGCATGTAGCCGCTCATGTCTGCCAGGCTGCCCAGAGGCAACGACAATCTGTCCTCTGTGGGAGGTGTATCGTCTGTGTCCTCCGTATCCCCCCAGCCATGCTCAAATGATGGCCATGAGCTGCTTTGGGTACCACCCTGCTGTGAACACGGTTTAATCTCCTCATCCTCCAGAACTGCGTCCTGGCTGGACAATTGTGTACCCACCTGGTCTATGTTGGTGCAGAAACCCACCCTCCGAGCCAGCTGTATATGACTGGCCTAGTGGCCTTATAAGTTAAGGGTAAAGCATGTATATAGTTTTTTGTTCACGTAGTTATTTAAATATGTTTATGAGTAAATTTGTAAATAGTTTGTAAATGGACATTAACGAGAGGTTTGAGTGAAATGTAGGGGGGTGTAGGGTGGGAGTCTGGTCGGGTTAATTTTCTCTTTTTTCAATGTTCCTTGTATAGTTTTTGTTACGATTTATAATAAAAAGTCCTGATAACCGTGAAAATGTTACCCAACAATCTAACCGACAAATTTTTATAAAATTATTTGCCTGTCACATCTGCGGCTCAGGCCGCAGGGGTCCTTGAGCACCAATAAAAGTGAATTTGTCCCACTAGAATCGGAGAGCTGGATTAACTGAATTGATTTTCACTGTGCGGTGTTCAGGAACTTCTGCACCACCAAATTCAGCACATGCGCCAGGCAAGGGATGTGCATCAAACCGGCTAGTCCCAGAGATGCTACGAGATTCCGCCCATTATCGCACACCACCAGGCCGGGCTTGAGGCTCAGTGGCACCAACCACTCATCGGTCTGTTGTTCAATGCCGGTCCACAACTCCTGTGCGGTGTGGGGTTTGTCCTCCAAACGGATGAGTTTCAGAACAGCCTGCTGTCGTTTCCTCCTGGCTGTGCTGAAGTTGATGGAGAAGGTGTTACACTGAGCGGATGAAGAGGTGATTCAGGAGGAGGAAGCGGAGTAGGAGGAGGAGGTAACAGGATACAAAGAGAAATGCCCTGCAATCCTCGGTGGCGGAAGGACATGCAACAAACTGCTATATGCCTCGGGCCCAGCCGCCACTGCATTTACCCAGTGTGCTGTTAGGGAGATATAATGTCCCTGCCCGTGCTTACTGGTCCACGTATCTGTGGTTAGGTGGACCTTGCCACAGATGGCGTTGTACAGTGCGAACCTGATTTTGTCCGCCACTTGGTTGTGCAGGGATGGGATGGCTCGCCTGGAAAAGTAGTGGCGGCTGGGCAACCCATACTGAGGGAAAGCCACCGCCATAAGGTTTTTAAAACTCTCCATCCATATCCACCAGCATTTATATAGTTTTGTTTGTTCGTTTAGTTTATCTGAGTTATAGTTATTTAAATATGTTCATAAGTAAATTTGTAAATAGTTTGTGAATGAGCGTTAATGAGTGGTTTGAGTAAAATGGGGCTGTAGGGTGGGGGGCTGGTAGGGTTGATTTTCCTTTTTTAAATGTCCCTTGTATATATTTTTTTACTATTTATAATAAAAAGTTCTGATAACCGTGGAAATGTTAACCAAAAGATGGCCACAGATAGCGTTGCGCTGTGCACTCCTGATTTTGTGCGCCAATGTTTTGTGCAGGGAAGGGATGGCTCACCTGGAAAAGTAGTGCGGCTGGGAACCACGTACTGTGGGACAGCCACCGCCATAAGGTTTTTAAAGTCTCCATCCATCTCCACCAGACAGAATGACAGCATTTCAAAGGACCAGGAATTTTGAAATCCGGCATTCAGGGCCAGGGATCGCGGGTGGGTAGGGGGGGGGACTTCCTCTTTTTATTTCTCTTTCTCTCCAGTGTTTGGGAGAAGAACAGCTGATAGCTGAACACTTCCATGGGATTGTGTGGAGATGCTTGGTGATGGTGACAGATGTGTTGCTGCCACCTCCTCTGTTTGCTGGTTGGCTGGTGCCACTGTCACTCACTTGTGCTCATGTTTAGAACGTTTAGTTTTAATTTTTATGTATTTTATGTTATTGTAAGTTATTTCCCTATCCAAATTTGTTTGCAGGGCACTTGTCCTACTCTTAGCCTCATTTTGCTTCCTTTTCCAGCCCTCTAGCCTTTTCCAGGACTTTTTTACAGCCATTTTAGTGCCCAAAAGTTCGGGTCCCCATGGACTTCAACGGGGTTCGGGTTCAGGGTCAAGTTCGGGTCCCGAACGCGAACTTTGCCGCGAAGTTCGGCCGAACCCAGCGAATCCAAACTTCCAGGTGTTCGCTCAACTCTATTGGTAAGTCATATCATGACCTCATTGACAGGCTGGAGGAAGCCTATGAAATAAGGCAACCTGAAGTTTTCCCAGGGTTCCTAGAAATGGTACAACAGCTAATATTGTTAGCTGATGGATGCTCCAATAACCGCTGATGGATGCGCCAACAATTAGAAGAAGTTCTTTTAGAATTCAAGGATATCTTTGCAAAAGATTCCTATGATTGTGGTCTGACTGACATACACATTGCCAGAATTCAGACTGATCCAATGGCACCTCCCATTTATATCAAGCGATTTCGTCTTCCACTAGCATGTTATGATTCGCTAGCGGAAATAATAAGGAATCTTAAGGAAAGAGGCAATATCAGACGGTGCACAGTTCTTATAATAATCCTTTTCTTGGTATCCCTAAACCGAATGGTCAATGGCGTTGATGTGCTGATCTTAGACAGTTCAATAAACGAGTATATATGTCCGGCTGGCCCGTGCCATATATCGACCAATGCTTGGTACAAATACAAGGCGCCAGGATCTTTACACCTTTAGATTGCGCTCAGGGGTATTGGACCATCAAGGTGAGTCCTGAAGACCAACATAAATTGGCATTTACCTTTGGTAAGGATTAAGAACACTTTGCCTGGACCAGACTACCGTTTGGTTACATGAACTCAGGTCATGAATTCGAAGTGTTCCTGCAAGAGGCTATGTTTGATGCATCTGAACGAGGAAACTTAACTTACGTTAATGATATTTTGATGAAAAGTACCTCATTTGACAAACATATCCGAGAGATTAGGCATGTGCTTAATCAGTTGAAAGAGGCAGGTGTGAACATTTTATTGCAGAAAGGCCAATGGTGTCGTACCAAGGTTAACTTCTTTGGATACGAGGTTACTGCTGAAGGCCTAAATCCCCAAAAGAAGAAGGTGGAGGTTGTGTTGAAATCTAAAACGCCTACCAACCTTAGTGAATTGAGGTCATTTTTGGGTATGATGAATTACTCACGTAAATTCATTGATAACTATGCCGAAATCAGTAAGCCATTGTTGACATTGGTAAAGAAAGGTGTACCCTGGACATGGGGGGAGGATCAGGAGCAAGCCATGATTGAGCTTAAAAGAAAGCTCACCCAAGCCCCAATTCTAGCTTATCCAAAAGGGGGTAAACCCTTTAATCTGGAAACTGGGTTTACAGACCTTAGTATCAGTGCTGTCCTATGTCAAAAACAGGATAAATTGCATGAAGTTATCGCTTATGCAAATAAGTCCCTGTCATCTGTAGAAGTTACAGTTAATGACTGTGAAAAAGCTTCATTAGCCACAGTCTGGGCCCTTCAAAACTTTAGAAGCTATATTCAGGGTGAGAAAATAATTGTTGAAACGGCACACCAACCCTTACAATATTTGCAAAGTGACAAAATTAAGGATGGAAATTTATCAAATAGCAGAATCACTGCTTGGACCTTGTCTTTACAAGAATGGCCCTTAGAAGTCCGGTATAAACAAAATAAAAAGTGTCCGGTAGCCCAAGGACTTGCCGAACTTCATGATTGTGCCGCTCATTCTCAGAAGGATAAGATAGTAGATGATTTCCTAGAGGAAGAAAAATCTTTCCCTTACAAGGCATATGATGAAGATTGTTGTCCCTTTTTGGTGTCGTAGAATACAGTCCTTTGAAGTGACAGAGACTGAACATAATTGTCCAGCTGCTTGGGGGGGGGGGGGGGGAACCCGCGCTGGAAGACATGCTTTGGCCACATTTAGTCATATAGATGCTTGGGGCACATCCATACACATATATATATATACTTAATATAAACCTGGGCATAAATGGGCCTCTATAGCCCACATATATACCCATATACTGGGCCCACATTTCTATATATATATATGTATGCAATATCAGGGGCATACATACATCCCTATATATAACCTGGGGGACAATATACCACCTGGGCATATAGCCCATATACATATATACAGATGTGTGCGATATAAGGGGCATACACACACATCTCTCTCTCTCTCTCTCTATATATATATATATATTGTGGGGAGTCGCTCTGGTAGACAGCGGTGCGGGTGCAGTTTAGAGGCAAAACAAGGAGTCCAGATGGTGCATCAAACAGTGTTTTATTCACACTTGCACGCCATAAAAGAAAAGCAGTCTCTTGGTGACAGTTCACACACAACGGAAATACTGTGGCAAAACAAAAACAGGCCAACACAGGGTCCAGTCACCTTGGGTGGTTTAGGTGCGGGTTCACACCTAGCAGTCGGCTCAGCCGCAGGCGATTCCACCTTCAGGTCGCAGGGAAACACCACCTTGCTGAGCTCCTTCCTCCAGCACAGAGAATTCCTCAGCCCTGTTTGCAGGCTCCAGGATAATCACACCCCCAGACACAGCTGCTGGCTGCGTTATATACCCAGCCCAAAAACATGGACTGGACCGTGGGGAGCAGCCACCCACCCTACTCTTTAGCTGCTCCCAGTAAGAGCCGGCCCGGATCGGCTTTGCAGCCATGCTATTTAACAGAGCAGCACTAGCTGCTGCAGACCAAAACCCCGGCTCTTACCTCACCGAGGCCAGCAACCTCGGTGACACGTACCTGCTATCAAATACCACACCTTGCACTCTCTTACACACCCCTTTGTTCAACCCTGAGGGGTGAACACACGTGAGGCAGTGGACGCGGGACAGGGCATCTGCGTTGCCCTGCAAGCGGCCTGCCCTGTGTTCCACAGAGAATTTGAAATTCTGAAGAGATAGGAACCACCTGGTGACCCGAGCATTCCTCTCCTTGGCCTGACTCATCCATTTGAGGGGGAATGGTCGGTCACCAGACGGAACCTCCTCCCTAACAGGTAGTAGCGGAGAGATTCGAGTGCCCACTTGATAGCCAGGCACTCCCTCTCCACTATACTGTATCTGGACTCGGCGGGATTGAGCTTACGGCTCAGGAAGACAACGGGATGTTCTTCCCCGTTGACCTCCTGAGACAGTACCGCACCGAGGCCTACCTCCGAGGCGTCGGTCTGTACGACAAACTCCTTGTTGAAGTCGGGTGTCACCAAAACCGGGGACCCACACAGGGCCGACTTCAACGCGGCGAAAGCCTCCTCCGCCTTCTCACTCCAGCTAACCCTCCCAGACTTTCGCCCCTTCAACAGGTCTGTCAACGGCGCTGCTATTGTGGCAAAGTGGGGCACAAACCTCATGTAGTAACCTACAATCCCCAGGAACGACTTTACCTGCCTGGTGGTGACCGGTCGGGGCCAGTTACGAATGGCCTCTACCTTGGTTACCTGAGGTTTGATGACTCCCGCCCAATTACATATCCCAGATATTTTGTCTCCTCTAACCCTATGGAGCACTTCTTTGGGTTAGCGGTCAGTCCGGCTTTCCTCAGGGCATCCACTACCGCCTGCACCTTGGGTAAATGGCTTTCCCAGTCGGTGCTGTGGATGACTACATCATCTAAGTAGGCCGAGGCGTACCGACGATGTGGTCGCAGCACTATGTCCATTAACCTTTGGAAAGTGGCGGGGCGCCATGCAGGCCAAAGGGTAACACCTTGTAGTGATACAGGCCCTGCGGGGTAACAAATGCGGTTTTTCCTTAGCCGACTCCGTTAAGGGTACCTGCCAGTACCCTTTGGTGAGGTCTAGCACAGAAAAATAACGGGCTTGCCCTAAACTCTCAACAAGCTCGTCTACCCGGGGCATGGGATACGCATCAAACTTGGACACTTCATTTAACTTGCGAAAATCGTTGCAGAACCGCAACGTCCCATCCGGCTTGGGTATTAGGACTATGGGACTGGCCCACTCACTCTTCGACTCCTCAATGACATCGAGCTTCAACATTAACTGTACTTCCTCCGCGATGGCCCGTCGCCGAGCCTCGGGTACCCGGTATGGTTTTAACCGGATCTTGGCCTGAGGCTCAGTGAGCGATGTCATGTTGGATGAGAGACGTGCGGCCAGGAGGTCCGAGAACACATCCGTGTTCCGACTGATGAACTCCCTGACTTCCTGAACTTGTTTGGAAGACAGGCTGTCTGCAATTTTACCGTGGTTACTGCTTCACAGGCCTCGAACTGTGGGGCTGGACACTTTTCACCTAGAAGCCCTGGCCGGGGGCTGTGGTCGTCGGCCGTGTCCCTATCTTTCCAAGGCTTAAGTAAATTCACGTGGTACACCTGCTCCGGCTTGCGCCGCCTGGCTGGTGTACTTTGTAATTTACTTCCCTACCTTCTCGATCACCTCATAGGGGCCCTGCCACCTAGCTAGGAATTTGCTGTCAAGGGTGGGTACCAGAACCAACACTCGATCTCCCGGATTGAAGCCCCGTACCCGAGCCTGACGATTATACACCCTACTCTGGGCTTGTTGTGCTGCCTCCATATGCTCCCGGACCAGCGGCAACACCCTTTCTATCCGTTCCTGCATCTGGGTGACATACTCAATGACACTTTTGTGGGGGACAGGCTGTTGTTCCCATGCTTCCTTGGCGATATCCAACAGGCCCCGAGGGTGTCTGCCATAAAGCAGTTCGAAGGGCGAGAACCCAGTAGAGGCCTGGGGTACCTCTCGCACTGCGAACATGAGATAGGGCAGAAGCAGATCCCAGTCCTTCCCATCTCTAGACACCACCCTCTTTAACATATTTTTTAGAGTTTGGTTAAACCTCTCAACCAGACCGTCTGTTTGCGGATGGTAAACGGACGTCCGTAGCTGCTTTATACGCAACAATTTACACAGTTCCCTCATTACTTTGGACATAAAGGGGTCCCTTGGTCTGTCAGAACCTCTTTTGGCAGGCCCACACGGAAAACATCTCCATTAACTCTTTGGCAATGAGCTTAGCTGAGGTATGTCGCAGAGGCACCGCCTCCGGATACCGAGTGGCATAGTCGAGAACTACCAGAATGTGTTGGTGGCCCCTGGCAGACTTTGGTACAGGCCCAATTAAATCCATAGCGATTCGCTCGAACGGTACTTCAATAATTGGCAGAGGTACCAGAGGACTACGGAAATGTGGCTGGGGGCTAGTTATCTGACAGGTCGGACAGGACTTACAATAATTCTCTACCTCCTTGAACACACTGGGCCAATAAAACCGCTGCAGTATGCGGTCCTGGGTTTTCTGCCACCCCAGGTGTCCCCCAAGAACATGTTGGTGGGCAAGCTCCATGACAAGCTTGCGATACGCTGTGGGCACCACCAACTGTTCAACAGGTTCACCTCGGATTTGGTTCACCCGATACAACATATCCTGCAGAACAATAAATCGTGGGAACATTAATTCAGCCCCTGGTTTCTGGGGTTTACCATCAATTTCCAGCACATTCTCCCAGGCCCTGGTTAGGGTTTGGTCCCGGTGTTGTGCGGTCCCAAAATTTTCCCGGAGACATTGAGGTCTGCCAACTCAGGCCCCGGTGGCAAGTCCTCCGTGTCTCCCACCATTACACTCAGTGGGGTTGTCTCCCCACTACCGCTGCAGCAGTGGTCACCCCTACCGCTGGCCCCTCAGACTCGGGCTCCCAGGGTTCTGGCCTTCCAGGGGTATCAGGCCACTCTGCTAGGGTTACCCCTGTCTCAGGGCTATTAGTCACTTTCATCTCAGGCCACAGTGACGGAAAACCAGGAAGTCTCTCCCAATTATTAGTTCATAGGGCAGCTTTGTGGAGATCGCCACTTCACAAGTCCAGGTGCCGGCCGCCGTGGATAGAGACATTACAGCCGTGGGATAGTCCTTTAAGTCTCCGTGTATACACACCACACCAACTTTCCGGCCCGTATACTGGGTGGGCTGTACCAGGGCAGCACTTACCAGGGTTACCAGGCTCCCTGAGTCCAACAGCGCCACTGCCAGGTTATCCCCGATTTGCACCTGGCACAGATGTCGATTGTCTATTGTCTCGGGGTGCCGGTCGCACACAGTCTCCGGGCATACAGGGAAGCCCGGTACCCATAATTAGTCTCCATGGGTTCCCCCACTGTGGACAGTCGGCCCTTACGTGGCCAGGCTCGTGACACCGCCAGCAGACTACTGGGGAGGGATCTGCAAGGGGTACATCCCGGGCGGGTTTGGCCGGCCGCCGGGACTGGGGTGGAGGTTTCCGGGGTTTGACTGGCCTCCTCCCAAAAGAACCCCCTGCAGGTTTCTGGTGGCCTCATATCGCTCCACCAGGTCGACCATCTCAAGGGCATTGGTGGGGATACCTGGCCGATCCAGTGCTGGAGAGGGTAAGGCAAAGACCTCCAGAATACATCTGCTAACAGACGGTCGAGCATAGCAGTGGGAGTCAGTATGTCTGGCTGCAGCCATTTTTGCAACCGATGTAGCAGGTCATAGTATTGTGGTCTGGCGGGTTCAGCCGGGTTAAATTCCCACTGATGCACCCGCTGGGCCCGGACCAAAACATTCACCCCAGTCTTGCTAGAATCTCACCTTTCACGGTCGGGTAGTCAGCTGCCTGGACATCTGCCAAATCGAAAAAAACTTGCTGGGGTCCGGCTGCCAGGAACGGAGCAACCACCTCGGCCCACTGGTCACGGGGTAACTTTTCCCTCACGGCGACCTTCTCAAAGACGGCTAGGTATGTCTCCACGTCGTCTGCGGGGTCATCTTTGGGATCGCCGCACGGACCGCTTTCCGGGCATCATGGACGTGGTGGGACGCTCCTGCCGCCTGTAAGGCCATCACCTGCTGTAGTAGTAGCTGGTTGGTCTCCTGCTGCTGCTTGTTGGCCTCCCGCTGCTGCAAGTTAGCCTCCACAAGGGCTTTTACAACCGCCTCCATTTTGTCCGGGAACCCAGGCTGCAACTTTGCCGGCCTAATATAGGACATACACTTTTACTCAGCAAACAAAGTTCGGCGTTCACGCCAGCCTCACTGCGCATGCCCGCATCCGACACCAAATGTGGGGAGTCGCTCTGGTAGACAGCGGTGCGGGTGCAGTTTAGAGGCAAAACAAGGAGTCCAGATGGTGCATCAAACAGTGTTTTATTCACACTTGCACGCCATAAAAGAAAAGCAGTCTCTTGGTGACAGTTCACACACAACGGAAATACTGTGGCAAAACAAAAACAGGCCAACACAGGGTCCAGTCACCTTGGGTGGTTTAGGTGCGGGTTCACACCTAGCAGTCGGCTCAGCCGCAGGCGATTCCACCTTCAGGTCGCAGGGAAACACCACCTTGCTGAGCTCCTTCCTCCAGGACAGAGAATTCCTCAGCCCTGTTTGCAGGCTCCAGGATAATCACACCCCCAGACACAGCTGCTGGCTGCGTTATATACCCAGCCCAAAACATGGACTGGACCGTGGGGAGCAGCCACCCACCCTACTCTTTAGCTGCTCCCAGTAAGAGCCGGCCCGGATCGGCTTTGCAGCCATGCTATTTAACAGAGCAGCACTAGCTGCTGCAGACCAAAAACCCGGCTCTTACCTCACCGAGGCCAGCAACCTCGGTGACACGTACCTGCTATCAAATACCACACCTTGCACTCTCTTACAATATATATATATACATACAACCACTGTATCCTGGGACTTATAGCTCATACACGTGCCCTTACTGGCCAAACATATATGTATATATTAAAAGACATATATACATGTATATGCATAATACCCCTTGCCTCTACATAAATATATCAAAGAGAATATGATAAATGATCGGCATTTTGATTTCTCTCTCAGATCCCAGATTTTTCCAGATTCTGTGTTTCAAAGTATGGAGGAATAGCCAGGCTAGGAGACTGTGAATATAAATTGATAAGAATATATATTTATACTTTAATTTTTTTAAATAGAGGAAGTAATTGGCGGGACTAGACAATGATGACCCCTAAGAATATAGCTATCGTATGGCTGGTGTTGATATTGGGAGCCAGTTTCGGACTGAACCCATCATCGAGCCGGGGCCATCATCGGGAGTTATGTTGCAAGACACTCTAGGATTCCTGTTGGTGGAGAAGAAGGTTTTGCCACAGAAGATTTTGTGAGCTTGGATCCGAGAGTATCCATTGAGAAGAAATACAACATATCCCAATTTCAGTTGGGGGAAATGCAGGAATGGTATAAAGCGAATGTAACTCGAGCTCAATTGAGAGTGCGAGATATGTTGGAACACGCAAGGAAACCCTCTGATTTCTCAGTTTCTTGATTGCGAGCTTGGTTTTCACCACCTTGGGAATGGTGGTTGCTACTACCACTTCAGCAGTAAATTCGGTTTCTGTAAAGACCTTACAAACGGAGGTTGGAAATTTGAGAGATAAGTTTGAATTCTGATATCAGGAAATTGAGCTTCGAAAAGCAAATATGGAAAAATGATGGACATCATTAATAATGTCATAGTTACTGCCAATGTGCATTCTGAACTAATTGCGCATTCTAGAGTTACATAAAAATCATGAACAATTTAAATATGAACTTTTATTTATAAACGATGCCATTATGTTCCATACCTTCACATTTTTAGATGAGGTTCAAAGTGGGATGAATGACTTTATTCATGTCGGATACCATTATATTTTTTTTTCCCGAGACGTGATAAAACATAGATGACGAGGTCACAGAAGAATTTCATATTAATTTATCATTGGAAGTGCCGTACCATTATATATTGGTCCTGAGAGAAGGGAAGTTTGCTTTTTATTATCAATCCCAGTGGTGGACGATAAAAATCTATTTCAGATGAAATACATTCATAACGTGGGGACATACCAAAATGGTTTACATATGAAAATACAAACTCTGGACATAAATTTTTATCCGAATGTCCGAACCAGAGGTGTTTTCCATACCTATATTAAGTGAATGGATATATTAATTCAAGGATAATAGTTTTCAATGTGACGGAAAGCCATTTGTGTATGATGCGTCACAGGCATTATGTGGTTTAGATTATATAAAGTATGGGTCTGAAAGATGTAAAGTAACCATTAGTGAAATTCAGGAGAAGAATAGTGTACAGGCCACTCTAGTGGGGAACAAGTGGTTAGTAAGTACCAATGAAAAAGAAGCAAATGTATATTATAAAGAACTAATTCAAAACAGGAAGATATTGTTACCTACTTCTGTAATTTTAGTTCAAATACCTAAAAATGAAAGTGAAATCATAATCATGGATGCGTTCCAAGGAAAAGAAATTCCAATGGATTCCGATTTAAAATTTGTCTACAAACCTAACCATTTGATTGAACTATTAGTAAAGAAAGATAATGTAACAATTAATGCAATGAAATATGCATTGCAAGATCATCAGATATTATCTACAAATACTAGATTTGATATCGTGATATATAGAATTGCAATAGGTTGCTTTATTTGGTTAATATTATTGTCTAAATAAATCTATCGATTGAAGACTAAAAAGGGCTGTACTGGTCCCTTATTGGGATGGACGGAGAGGGTAGAATCCTCTGCCCAGTAAAAATGTATATATTGATGGATTTGATATTTATTCTGACCTTTTTCCCCAGTTATGTCTACGTAGAGACTTAAATAACAGGAAAAAGGGGGCATTTGTCAGACCTATTGGGTATCGAAGGAATCCATCTTATAAAGGTCTATACAGATTACAACATGGACTGATATATGTGCTGTATGGGGGCCATATGGTCTGGTCTTAACAGGGTATAAGGAGTTCAGTATTCTTTGGACTTAGAATCCCTAACTTCAAGATTAAGGATCAGTGCGGAAATGTTTGCATAGTCTATTCTCGAGAGAAGAAGGTTTAGACAGATTCAAAAAAAAAAAAAAGACAGATACTTAGATAAGGGAATGTGCTGAGTTTTGGTGAATAGAAAGGAGTTAATTTTACTATTTATTGTAATGTTCCTATTAATCACTAGGTGAATGGATTTGGGGTTTTAGATGATATGTTTTTATATAACTAGAAGTGTGTTAATTACATTATATACAAGGTATATTCATGGGATCTTTTATAAGAATTAGGGGAATTTCTTCTAGAGTCTCAATGTGTAAGTAAAAGAATTAGTTCAGTCTCAGGAAACCTTTTCTTGTGATTGTAGACACAGGTGATCAACAGCAAACACTGTGTCTTCACCAGGACAATGTCCGAGAGTCATTTAGACACATAGATGTTTGCGTCTATTGTTAAGAGTAGATTTCCAAGGTTTTGGTTAAAAATTATCTTTTTGTAGGAAAATATAAGAACTAGTCTGGGGTGAAAGACTTCTTCAGTAGACCTCTAGTGCCATCCAGTGGTAGAGTAAATTAAGATATGAATTGCGAAATAGGGGGGTGGAGTAATAAAGTGATGTCTCCAGTTATAGATTCACCTGGCCTATCCCATTTTCTGAATGGGATAAAAAGGTTGCATGGGCTGATAGAGGGAAGGACATCCAGAACTAGGACCACCTATCCAGCCACCCAGAGAATCCATGCATCTGATCTACCTACCTGAGGAAGCCATTTGACTAGATATCCAGCTAGTTGAGGCAGCCATCTTGAAAATTCCTTTCCTCCAACTACCACACCCCGAGATGAGATAGGACTTCATTGAATAATAGTCCTGAGTCCTGAGACTGATTTCTGCTAGCCGATATACTGGTATAGCATAAACTTCCCTATATTTCATAGGAGAATGAATATAATAGTTTTGTATATATATATATACTTAACCATACTCTGTGGGTAGAATCTGTTTTGGAATAAGGCTAGGCTATAACTGCAGTATCATCCTAACTTTTCCAATACAGGGAGATCTATACATATTGTTGAAAATTATTCATATTTCACTGAGTTAAGTTCTATGCATGTATGGTTGATCATATATATATCGAAATTGACAAAAATCTGACTTGAAGTTAATCTGAGACATCTGTCGGCTGAGAGAAATCGGGTATCATAGTGATCTAGATTACTTTGGGCTTAATTGAAAATTTGCATATCATTGATTAATTTTCATAAATGTTATTGTTGCTGATTTTTATATTTGATTAGTTTGCACTAAATTATTATTATTTTAATAAATATATATTTTAATTTACCACTGTCTTCTCTTTGTCGTCAAACTTAACACAGATCACAAGCTCTTAGTTGCTTGGTATTTATGTTAATAGGTTAGAATCTCCTCCCTTACAGATTCTATTTTTTTTACATAAATAATATAGACTGCTAATCAGAGCAGTATAAATATTCTGATATTCTGTGGTGAGGTACTCCATCCAATACTCAGTGGGCTGTGCTCTGTGCCGGGGTTCGGGATATAGAATCCTTGCTGATCAGCTAGTGATGACTTATTCTGAGGATAGGCTATGGATTCTCTCACACGAGCGGATGCTTTGCAGGTAATTTGCTGCGTGAAAGAGTGCCAAACCCCGCTCCGGACAGCAGAGACGTGGAGCATTTACATGATTGATAATGCTCTGTGCCTCTCTGTGAACATGAGATAAAGTTGTCACTGTGATTTTGTAGTAAAAAGGTCGCAGAGAGGCACAGAGCATTATCAATCATGTAAATGCTCCACGTCTCTGCTGTCCGGAGCGGGGTTTGGCACTCTTACACGCAGCAGATTAACCGCACGGCATCCTCTCGTGTGAAAGAGCCCTATCACTTACTAAAAGCTGGACAAGCCATTTAAGGCTGCACACAACTAAAGCAACCACGACCATTACTCTGACCATCAATGATCTGCACTTTAAGATGACACAACTCGTAAATGGAAAGTCTAAAATATATTTATTCATATAAGATAAAAAAAACAGAAGATAAGAAAACTGTCTGTCAACCCAAAAATGCCCCAGTGACTTATAGATGGGTCAATGACCCAAAATTTCCCAATGACCCCAAAAAACCCCACCACCATAATAACTAATATAATTTAAAATATATAATAAGAAAATAATATAAAATGTGTCGGGAAGGTCACCAGAAGCCAACGCTATCCATCAACAGTAGACCCCATGTGATGTCTGGAATACGCTTGAACCTTGAAGCATATTCTTAGGGTAAATCTGTGATAATTGGTGTTGTCCGCTGCCCCCGGTCAGGTTGGTGATGTTAGAAGCCAAAAACCTCACATCCAGTTGCAGAAATGGTTGCAAATTGCTGTGAAACCGCCAATGACAAGAAGTGTGATCAACAAAACAAGAATACCTGGAAAAAGAGAAAAAATATTAACCTATTGACCTCCACACAGGCACAGGTTACCCTCCGGAAGGTTCTGCTGCCACATGATGGGGCTCGTGTGTCCATGGTGAGCTACTATTTGCATGGTATGGCATGTGCTCCTGATAAATAACTATGTTATCTGTTGCAATGTGGTAATTGCCCCACAAACTGAGCAATCATATTAAAGCTGCTCTCCAGGCCACGGCCTTTATTGAAGCTCCTCTCCGTCTATGTGCAGTTCTCCCCCCGATAATTTGTTTTTCTAATTGGTGAGTTAGTGGTTTGTAGCTTACAATAAGTCTGGCCTTTCTGTACGAGCTTCCACACAGCAGCCAGTGGGATCAAGCAGAGCTGAGTGTTTGCTTCTACATGGCTTCTGAACATCGCAGGAGTCTAGATGATGCAGCTAAACTGGGGTCACAGATCATGACTGAGCCTGAATGGAGAAAATTTGCTATATAAAGCAAAGGCAGGAAGAGCAACAGCCTGAGCCTATGAGGAGGAAGGAGGACTTCCGACTACCACAGACTCCAAAGGAGGACTACCACAGCATGAACTCTATCGTCTTACCTGAGCTCAATACAATACTGACATATTGCAATTCACATCACGACCACTGGATGGCAGCACATAGACACATGCAGGATAGACATCTCATAACACAATATCACTTTTTTTTTATTTTTTAAGCTGGTTGTACCACTTATTTAAAAGGTAGTGAAGGACACATCTGTAACATGGATTAATAATCAATACGTGCATATGTCACCCTGCCATGTGCAGGACACCTTTAGGCTGTTATATGATTGTATCCCAGGACTCCTCCAGTATTCTTGGCTGCACACATTGGACATCAGAGTCCCCTCACCTTGTAGTATTCCGACCTCCTCCTGCATTGATGGCAGTAGTTTATGATGATCTAAGAGAATCTGCAGAATTTTGTTTATCAGCTCAGTCAGACCTTCGGAAGAAGAGATGAGTCAGACAGAAATAATCACTTACAGAAATATATCCCACAATCAGGGATTGATAAGGTTTTATACGGCCTGAACCCCGCTCTCTAATATTAGGGGGACCTGTCACCAGAAGGTAATCGCCCCCACCATGCTGTATCACATATAAAGTTACAGTATAGTTATTGGTCCCCAATTAGAAAAACTCCCCAACCGATGCAAATTATTGTTCACATGCATGCAAGGTGTTTCTGGATATTCCAAATGTTCAGTAAATCAGCCCTAAGACTGCCTTCTTCAGTGTTTAATACCTCAGGATTGGTGGAGGGTCTGTCACTCCCTGATGATCAGAAGAGACCACTGCGTTGTCCAGTGGATTGTGGCTGTGCTTGGTATTGCACCCCAGGACTATTAACTTGAACAGGACTGGGTTGCTCCTAAGTCATGTGACCAATGAACATGACATCTCTGGCCTAGGAAGAGGCCGCAGTGCTCATGGGGCGTCGTGGCCTCCTCATAGGGTTGATTGGTGGGGGTGCCGAGAGTCAGACCCCAACTATTTAGATACTTATGACCTAGCCTGTATAGGTTATCAGTAGAGATGAGCGAATTTCTCAAAAATTTGTTTCGGTCAGTTCGCCGAATTCTCTGAAAAGATTCAATTCTATCCGAATTTATTTGCGACCAATCGCGTTAAAAAACAGCTATTTCCTGGCTGCAGAGATCCTGTATAGCGGTGTAGAACACTGTGCCTTGCAGTAACACACATAGGGAGTCTGCTGTGGTAGTGAAATAATACTGTGAGTCTGTATGACATGCAGATGATAGGCGTCGCTCTTAGAATCACTGCACACTTCACTTATTTGGGGGGTCACGGGGCCAAAACTGACCAAACAACTCAAGTGTGAACTCAGCCTTAAAGGTTGATGTTAACGTCAAGAAGAAGCGCACTCCTTTTACACCGTAGTCAGCTGATTCCACATAGAAGCTAATTCTACAGAACCTGTTCTATTAAACGCTTATACAAGTAGAGCCCCCGACAGAGTGGAGAGGGTGTCAGCAGTAAGTTTGTGTTGACGTCACTGATTAATTTGCCCTTCCTCTGATCCGTCAGAACAATAACCCACAAAAATACTGATCCTGTCTGTTGAGCATCCACCTTCACTTGGTCAGCATTTGGTCAGTAATCCATCAGTATTGCTGAAGCCAAAAAACAAGAGTGGATCCAAAACGGAGATGACACATGAAGTCAATTCTGATGCAAAATAGGGACCATGTCATGCAGGCCTTAGAGATGCTACATAGACAGGATGCGATGTGCATCTCATTTTTCCTTCCTTCTGACTGATCAGAAGAAGGGTCAAATAAATTATGTCAACCAGGACAGAAAGGAAAAATAGTGGCCCAGTCATGGAGTGGGGAGGGTGGAAACAGCATGAGAAGTCCACAGAATAGCCCAATGACAGAGTGTGGAAGTGGCAGCATCATGAGGACACCACAGAGTGGCCAAGTGACAGAGTCTTGAGATGGCAGCAGCATGAGGAGACCCCAGAGTGGCCCAGTGACAGAGTCTTGAGGTGGCAGCAGCATGAGGAGACCCCAGAGTGGCCCAGTGACAGAGTGGGGAGGTGGCAGCAGCATGAGGAGACCACAGAGTGGCCCAGTGACAGAGTGGGAAGGTGGCAGCAGCAGGAGAAGACCACAGAGTGGCCCAGTGACAGAGTGTTGAGGTAGCAGCAGTATGAAGAGTCCACAGTTTTCCCAATCAAGTAAATAATGACTGGAGATCACGAATTCTCGAATTTATGGCGAATATTCGGGCAAAAATTCACGAAATATCGCAAATTCGAATATTGCCTATGCCGCTCATCACATTGGGCAATTACCACTCCTAGCAGGCCCAGATAACTGCCCAATTTGAGGACAAGCCTCATAATCCCATAGAGACATGGATCAGAATCGACCAGCAGCCAAATACCAGTGATGTCAGCAACCACGCTCCATGTACATGATGGAAACACAAAAATAAAACCATTCACGGAAAGACGGGGAAAGTCTCTGCTCTCCGCTGCCTGCAGCCCAGCGCTAAAGTCCCATCACCACCACATTCACGTCTTATTCACACTCCTTCTCCTGTCTGTTTTCTAATAATAGGCAGAAGAAAGACCAGGTCCGCTAACACCAACTCAAGTCCATCCCACACAGTCCAACCATCTTTATAATCCAGCAATATCAATTTACAAGACACGGAAGGAATGCCAACCGGGCATGGGGAGGACTGCTGCACCAGTCCCATATAACATACTGGTGCACACCTGTCTTCTCTGAGCCTCAGGGTCCATGCGCACAAGCGGCGTGCACAGGGTCTGTACGGTGGCACATAGAGGAAGCTGTAGGCACTCCTTGTCCCCCTCTCCACAATGCACCATGTTCTCCTCAGAGGAGAACCTACAGAAATCATCCAATCATCCCATTTACAGTACAGGCCACTGTAGCACAGGTCCACCTCTGTGGTATGGCCGCATGCATGAGTCCTGTAGGCCCGCGATGATCACGATCACATTTCTGGCCCTGGCTCTAGTTGTGCATTATTAGCTGTAGATTAGAAGCCGTCACATTGGACATTGACCTTGGACCAATTTTCTCACCTTGCTGTTTTATGAGGTCTTTCTTCAATGATATCAATACTTGCTGATGATCTAATAGAAGGTTTTCAATTTGTTTTTCTTTTTTGAGCAGATGAACAACCAATTTAGTAAGACCTGAAAAGAAGAAACAGTGGGGCAGAGGTGACTATACAGGCAACGGGGACATGAGGACATGATGAGGTCTCTATCTGCTCACTCCTGTAGGCCGAGACCAGATGTGATATCAGATATTAAGCCTTTATATGTGAAGGCCCTATCTCATTCATACGTGCAGGTCGGCTCAGATACATCCTTCCTCCCGATGGTTGTATCTCAGGCGATCTATCGGTGAGGTGGACCAATAGTACCGCGGAGCAGGTGCTATCTGCACATGGTTTGTTATTAAATCTTATGTCATGTATTGTAATGCCACGTTAGGCCACCTTTCACACTTGCGTTGTGGCTTTCTGGTTTTAACATCTGGCAGAGGATCTCAAAACCGGAAGATCCACACCATTTAATACATCCAGATTCATCTGTTTAAGCAGGATCGGCTGGTATTAAATCCAAACTAAACAAACCGAATCCAGTATGAAAATTATCGTAAGCCAATGGGCGCCGGATCTGGGTTGCTCCATTTGGCAGACTGGATACAAAACTGAAGCTGGCAGCAGTTTTGTGTTCAGTCAGAAGACCCAAAAAATGGAACAGAACTCATCCTGATCAGTTTTATTCCCATTGACAATGAATGGGTGACAAACTGATCCACATCCGACTAGTAGTGAGCGCGGTGACGTCACTGGCACTAATGGGCGGTGTATAGCGCTGCCCTAGCCTGCTTACAGCTCTCTGCCTGCCGCCGTTATTGATAAATAATTACTTTTATAACATGTAAATGAGCCTCTAGGTGTGTGTGGGGGGGGGGGGCGTTGCTCCAGCACCTAGAGGCTCCGTCCTTTCACCGACTGTCACGCCCTTGTAAAGTTAATTGACATCCTCAGTCTCCTCTATATGTAAATGCATACCGGCATAGGTAGGTTTAGCGTAGGACCTGCCTGACCTGAGATCACCTTGGCGCTGGGTAGGTGGGCACAGATGTGTTTTGATCAAAATGTATTGACCAAGTGTCTGATTTTATAATTGGAGTGAGGGCTTAGTCCATAGTGTTATGTTTGCATCTATTATTATAGTGCATTATGTTCTCTGACTTGGTCTTGTACTAAAACCAGACTTTTGGTGATTTTATGAAGATGTGTGCCTGTAGATTTAGGCCTAAGTGGCCTGTATGAAGCGGTGTGGTGTGTAGAACTTTCTGCCTGGATTACACTTTTACCCCCAATATCAATTTTTATGCAGTTGTTCTGAAAAATCATATTTTCTGCAATATTGCATTAAAGTGCCTAAGCGTATAAAGTGCCGTAGAGCATTTTCACAATGTGCCGGTGTCAAGAACGTTACATATTGATTGACATCTATGGGGAATGGTAGTGGTCATGCTCTGTAACGTGTAGGGTTGACTATACAGGGAAAGCGGGGTAACGGGAGGATCTGTACTCTACCTATTGTGATGAGAGGAGTGCAGTGGTCAGAAGTGTTGAGATGGAGGTGGCAGGGGGATCTGATCTGTGCCCTCTATTGACTTCTATGTGCTAGTGTAGTGCTCATGCCCTAACTGTGGGAAGAGAGGGAGGTGGGTCTGATCTGTGCCTCACCTGTTGATATTAGAGTGTAGTGGTCAGACTCTGTCAGGAGTGTAGGGGTAACTGTACGGGGAGAGGGAGGTGGGAGCGGGATCTGATCTGTCTCTCACCTATTGACTTCTATGGCAGATTGTAGTGGGCATGCTGTTTGACATTTACAGAAGCCAATATGAAAGAAGGTAGACCAGGCGCCCCCTATTGTCATTGGTAGAGTCGTGCGTTTTCCTGCTCCAGCTTTTTGATAGATTTGCAATCTTTACAGGTAATCCTTCACTCTGCTGATAATAATATGACTGCTTGGTTCTCCTATGGAGTACTGATTACTGTCGCACCCCAGCCAGGCATAGTATTAGGTCACTCTGCTCTGATTGGAGAAGATGAAACACAACCATCAGCTATTTTATATCATTTAGAAGGATTATTGCTTAAAAAAATGTCTTTGTAAAAACCTGGACCCCAAAGCTAAAAGGGAATCGGCATCAAGCTCAAACCCCGGCTCTTCAGCTCGTGCGGCTACTGATTAATGGAGATGGACGTTTTTCTGGCCAGAAATCCGTCTTTTACTGAAAACGAGGGATAAACAGGAGAGCAAAGCCCTGAGATCCCCTATCTTTTTGTGTGAGATTCGCCCCCTGTTCTCCTATGGCCTCCCTTCCTTCAGGACATTACAATGTCTAACGTTCCTGTTATCGTGATCGCCTGCTTCTTCATGTCTTTACCCCCTCTACCTAATGTGAATAAATAGTTCGAATCACCGTAGACGAGAAGAAGCCACTGACCTTCTCCTTGGGCTTCCAGTCTCTCTCGTAAGTTGTCATACAGATGTGTAAGAAGTTCATTGACGTAGACTTTATCATCATCTCTGTACTCATGAATCTGGCGGATCTGATCCTCAAGGACTTTTAGACGTTCCTCCATTTCATTTTCCTCTTTTGTTTCTTCTTCTGATTCATTTGTATCTTAAAGAAGACAATGATTTTTAAGAAACATTCTAGGACTGACCATTATCACATAGAAGCTTTTATTAGAGGTCGGTATTGTTCTTGATGGAGGTCTGTAATCGTGGTAGTCCAGTTTTGTATAAAATCTCTAATGGGCAAGTAGTGGGATCTGTAACCCCTTGTGGTCTAGTAGTGAGGAATCGGATCACCGATTATCTAGTGCTAGGGTTCTATAATCTGTGGTGGACCAATAGTAGGGATTTTATATGATAGACCAACACAAAGTACAAGTCTGTGTGAGGTGAAAAGAAAATTATACAAGGTTTTTAAAATGTTTAATAAATATCTGACAACTGTGGCGTTCATTTGTATTCAGTCCCCCATACTCTGATCCCCTAAATAAAATCCTGTTTGACCAATTGCCTTCAGAGGTCACCTCATTAGTAAATAGCATCCACCTGTGTGTAATGTATTCTCAGTGTAACTCCAGCTGTTCTGTGAAGGCCTCAGGCAACATTAGTGATCAAACAGCATCATGAAAACCGAGGAACACACCAGACAGGTCAAGGATAAAGTTGTGGAGAATTGTAAAGCAGGGATAGGTTATAAAAAATATCCTAAGCTCTGAAAATCTTATGGAGCACTGCAAGCCTACCAAGACATGGCCGCCCACCTAAACTGAAAAGCCCAGGTAAGGAGAGCACTAATTAGAGAAGTAGTCAAGGGGCCCATGGAGATGCTGCAGAGATCCACAGCTCAGGTGGGAGAATCTGTTCACAGGACAACTGTTAGTCGTGTACGCCACAAATCTGGCCTTCATAAAAGAGTGGCAAGAGGAAAGCAAAATTTTGCAAATACAAGTGCATGTCACACTTTCCAGATTTTTTATTTTAAATTTTTTTTGAAACGATTTATCTTTTTCTTTACATTGTACAATTACTTGCTACATTGTGCTGGTCTATCACATAAAATCCCAATAAAATATGTTTACATTTGTGGGTGTTTGGTGGTGATCAACAATCAAGCTTAAATAGTCCCCTATGAATAATTACATTTACAATATTTTCTGTAACTTCATTATGACACAAAGATTACCACTTACCTGATCGACAGACGGCGACTTCCCTCTTCTCAGCTATAAAAAAAGAAGCCAAAATAAAAACCAAAGCCATGGGGCCTGTAACTAGTGTTGAGCGAACAGTTCGAAAATCGTTCGGGTCCGTACCGAATTTTGGGGTGTCCGTGACACGGACCCGAACACGGACATTTTCAAAAAAGTTCGGGTTCGGGTCCGGTGTTCGTCGATTACTTCCCGCTTTCTGAAGGGCTGCATAGCAGCCAATCAGCTAGCGTTTTACTTCTTGCCCTAAGAGCCCATCACAGCCATGCCTACTAATGGCATGGCTGTGATTGGCCAAGTGCAGCATGTGACCCAGCCTCTATTTAAGCTGGAGTCACGTAGCGCCGCACGTCACACTGCTCTGACTAGTGTAGGGAGAGGACGCAGCTTCTGTGAGGGCGAGATAGGCAGGGATAAAGAAGTGATTGAATGATCTACCTTTCTACACCTGTGCATCAGAACAACTCAGCTGAGCTGTTCACTGAAAGTCACTATTTTGTTGAGACTGGCCAGAGCGATTTTTACTGGCACATGTAACTGGGCTGACCGGCGGTGGCCATTTTGGGACTTGTGGTGCGCCAGCACTTGCTGCCACAGAGTGTAAACCAAAGCTCCAAAGAAGTGAAAAATCTACACCTGTGAATCAGAACAACAGCGATTCAGCTGCTCAGTCAAAGTCAATTTTTTTCTGGCTGGGCAGACCGTTTTCTGGCACATGTTACTGGGCTGATAGGCGGCGGCCATTTTGGGACTTGTGGTGCTACAGCAAAAGCTGCCACAACGTCCATTAATCTCATGTAATAGTCGATTTTTCATAGATATACTACATCAGGGGTTTGGCTGTGCTTGTGTCACCCATACTAACTGCAAAGATATTTAATATATCAGTGGTGAAACTGAATGTAACCCACTTGGATAGCAAATCCCATGAATGTGCTGTTCCAGCTAGGCTAGCCAGTGCCACTACAGCCAAGTCCAATACTGTCAGCCAGAAATATATATTTTTTTATGTGCCAGAAATATAAATTAGAAAAAGCTTTCACCGTAATAATAAAATTATTCTGGTGTTAGACCAGAAGAAGCACTCCTGTTGTAATTAATACTGTAAAAAGGCTTAGGCAATATTTCTCCCAGTGTGGGAAATTTATCTAGCAAAACTAGCATTTTAAAAATTCCGGTGTTCTGAAATACCAGCAGTCCTCTTGTAATTAATACCGCCAAAAGGCATTATATTGTCCAGTGTTGTAATTTTGGTGAAAAAAAGGCCAATTTAATCAATCTGGTGTTTGTTAGACCAGAAAAACTAGGCCTCACGTTTTCACTCATCTACAAAGGAATTATATTTATCCGTGTGGGGATCTATGTACCAAAACTAGCATTATAAAAAATCTGGTGTCCAATTAGCAGCAGTTTTCTTGTAATTAATACCGCCAAAAGGCATTATTGTCCAGTGTTGTAATTTTGGTGAAAAAAAGGCCAATTTAATCAATCTGGTGTTTGTTAGACCAGAAAAACTAGGCCTCACGTTTTTACTCCTGTAAAAAGGAATTAATACCGCAAAAAGACATTACATTGTCCAGTGTTGTAATTTTGGTGAAAAAAAGGCCAATTTAATCAATCTGGTGTTAGTTACACCAGAAACAGTAGGCCTCACGTTTTTACTCCTGTAAAAAGGAATTATATCTCCCCGTGTGGGAATCTATGTACCAAAACTAGCATATTCAAAATTCTGGTGTCCAATTTGCAGCAGTTTTCTTGTAATTAATACCGGAAAAAGGCATTATTGTCCAGTGTTATTATATCTTCCAGTGTGGGAATTTTGGGGCTAAAAAATAATATATTTTATTGTGGTGCGAGTTGAATCGCAACAATGAGGAAACATTCTATTAAGGGACGAGGACGCGGTCGTGGTGGTGTCCGTGGAGTCTCTGTTGCTGGCAGAGGACGTGGCCGTTCGGCCTCAGGCGCACAAAGTAGTGAACCAACTCCCTCAAGTAGCCGGCAGAATTTACAGCGATATTTGTTGGGGCCCAATGCCGTTATGAGGATGGTAAGGCCTGAGCAGGTACAGGCATTAGTCGATTGGGTGGCCGACAGTGCTTCCAGCACGTTCACCACATTGTCTTCCGCCCAGTCTTCTGCGGAAAGCGCACAGGTGGCACCTGAAAACCAAGCCCATCAGTCTGTCACATCACCCCCATGCATATCAGAGAAACTGGCTGAGCCTCAAGTTATGCAGCAGTCTCTTCTTCTGTTTGAAGACTCTGCTCCCACGGTTTTCCAGGGGCGTCCACCTATCCCTTCCCCAGCGGTGGCAGACATTCCATGCACTGACGCACAACCACTTATGTATCCAGATGATGAGGACATGGGAATACCACCACAGCAGAGTGACCGAGTGTCTGATGATGACGAAACACAGGTGCCCACTGCCGCGTCTTATTGCATTTTGCAGACTGAACAGGAGGTGGTCAGGGAGGAAGACTGGGTGGAAGACGATGCAGAGGACGATGAGGTCTTAGACCCCACATGGACTGAAGGTCGTGCCGCTGACTTAAATAGTTCAGAGGAAGAGGCAGTGGTGAGAGCGAGACAACAGCGAAGCCAAAGAGGGAGCAGGGGGCAAAAGCAGACCAGCCGCCGCCAAGAGAGTTCGTCTGCTATTGGCCCGCGCCAACAGGGACCCAGCACCCCAAAGGCATCTTCAAGGAGTTCCCTGGCATGGCACTTCTTCAAACAATGTGCTGAGGACAAGACCAGAGTGGTTTGCACGCTGTGCCATCAGACCCTGAAGCGAGGCATTAACGTTCTTAACCTGAGCACAACCTGCATGACCAGGCATCTACATGCAAAGCATGAACTGCAGTGGAGTACACACCTTAAAAACAAGGAACTCACTCTGGCTCCCCCTGCTCCCTCTACCGCTGCTGCCTCGGCTTCCGCCTCGAGAGGAATGTTGCCACCTGCCGAGCAGCAAACAGAGGATGTGCCACCGACACCACCACCACCACCGTCACCTAGCGTCTCCACTATTTCACACAGCAGCGTTCAGCTCTCCATCTCTCAAATCTTAGAGAGGAAGCGCAAATTCCCCCCGAGTCACCCTCGAGCCCTTGGCCTGAACGCCAGCATTTCTAAACTGCTGGCCTTTGAAATGCTGTCATTCCGGCTGGTGGACACAGACAGCTTCAAACAGCTGATGGCCATGGCTGTCCCGCAGTATGTGGTTCCCAGCCGCCACTACTTCTCCAAGACAGCCGTGCCTTCCCTGCACATGCAAGTGTCCGATAAAATCAAGTGTGCACTGCGCAACGCCATCTGTGGCAAGGTCCACCTAACCACAGATACGTGGACCAGTAAGCACGGCCAGGGACGCTATATATCCCTAACTGCACACTGGGTAAATGTAGTGGCGGCTTAGCCCCAGGCGGAGAGTTCCTTGGCGCACGTCCTTCCGCCGCCAAGGATCACAGGGCATCATTCTTTGCCTCCTGTAGCCTCCTCCTCCTACTCGGCTTCCTCCTCCTCCTCCACTGCTTCCACCAGCTCATCCAGTCAGCCACACACCTTCACCACCAACTTCAGCACAGCCCGGGTAAACGTCAGCAGGCCATTCTGAAACTCATATGTTTGGGGACAGGCCCCACACCGCGCAGGAGTTGTGGCGGGGTATTGAACAACAGACCGACCAGTGGTTGCTGCCGGTGGGCCTCAAGCCCGGCCTGGTGGTGTGCGATAATGGGCGAAATCTCGTGGCAGCTCTGGGACTAGCCGGTTTGACGCACATCCCTTGCCTGGCGCATGTGCTGAATTTGGTGGTGCAAAAGTTCATTCACAACTACCCAGACATGTCCAGAGCTGCTGCATAAATGCAGGCCGTCTGTGCGCGCTTCCGGCGTTCACATCCTGCCGCTGCTCGCCTGTCAGCGCTACAGCGGAACTTCGGCCTTCCCGCTCACCGCCTAATATGCGACGTGCCCACCCGGTGGAACTCCACCTTGCACATGCTGGAGAGACTGTGCGAGCAGCAGAAGGCCATAGTGGAGTTTCAGCTGCAGCACGCACGCGTCAGTCGCACTGCGGAACAGCACCACTTCACCACCAATGATTGGGCCTCCAATGCGAGACCTGTGTGCCCTGTTGCGCTGTTTCGAGTACGCCACCAACATGGCCAGTGGCGATGCCACTGTTATCAGCGTGACGATACCAATTCTATGTCTCCTAGAGAAAATGCTTAGGGCGATGATGGAAGAGGAGGTGGGCCAGGGCCAGGAGGAGGAGGAGGAGGAGGATGAGGGGTCGTTTTTAGCACTTTCAGGCCAGTCTGTTAGAAGTGGCTCAGAGGGAGGTTTTTTGCAACAGCAGAGGGCAGGTACAAATGTGGCCAGCCAGGGACCACTACTGGAGGACGAGGAGGATGAGGAGGGGGTGGAGGAGGATGAGGATGAAGCAGGTTCACAGCGGGGTGGCACCCATCACAGCGCAGGCACATCCCTGGTGCGTGGCTGGGGGGATACAGAGGATGATGACGATACTCCTCCCACAGAGGACAGCTTGTCCTTACCTCTGGGGAGCCTGGCACACATGAGCGATTACATGCTGCAGTGCCTGCGCAACGACAGCAGAGTTGCCCACATTTTAACGTGTGCTGACTTCTGGGTTGCCACCCTGCTGGATCCACGGTACAAAGACAATGTGCCCACTTTACTTCCTGCACTGGAGCGTGATAGGAAGATGCGCGAGTACAAGCGCACACTGGTAGACGCGCTCCTGAGAGCATTCCCAACTGTCACAGGAGAACAGGTGGAAGGCCAAGCCCAAGGCAGAGGAGGAGCAAGAGGTCGCCAACGCAGCAGTGTCACGGCCAGCTCCTCTGAGGGCAGGGTTAGCATGGCAGAAATGTGGAAAAGTTTTGTCTCCACGCCACAGCTAACTGCACCACCACCTGATACAGAACGTGTTAGCAGGAGGCAGCATTTCACTAACATGGTTGAACAGTACGTCTGCACACAACTCCATGTACTGACTGATGGTTCGGCCCCATTCAACTTCTGGGTTTCCAAATTGTCCACGTGGCCAGAATTAGCATGATATGCCTTGGAGGTGCTGGCCTGCCCGGCGGCCAGCGTTTTATCTGAACGTGTATTCAGCACGGCAGGGGGCGTCATTACTGACAAACGCAGCCGCCTGTCCGCAGCCAACGTGGACAAGCTGACGTTTATAAAAATGAACCAGGCATGGATCCCACAAAACCTGACCCTCCCTTGTGCAGAGTAGTCCTTAATAACTGCCTTAAACCATGTTGTCTTGTACTCCTGGCCACTTCTTCATTGAAAAATCAATTTTTGAAATTAAGTAGGATCTTGGGGTGCAACCCAGAGTTGAATGAACCTTCCGTCTGTCTGGGTGCCGGGGCCAAAGTACATGAAAGTGTCCTTCTCCTGTGCTGGGTGATATGAATGTTATACTTGTGCTGTCTGACATGTCTCCTCCGTGTGGCTGCAGGGGTCAAAGTCTCTAAAAGTGCCCTTCTCCTGTGGTGGTTGATGTGAAACTGATGCTTGTGCTATCTGACCTGTCTCCTCTGTGTCGGTGCTAAGGCCTAAGTCACTGAAAGCGGCCTTCTCCTGTGCTGGCTGATATAAATGCCTGAATCTCTGCTGTGGGACCTCTCTTCTCCGTGTGGCTGCAGGGGTCAAAGTCTCTAAAAGTGCCCTTCTCCTGCGGTGGTTGATGTAAAACTGATGCTTGTGCTATCTGACCTGTCTCCTCTGTCTCGTTGCTAAGGCCTAACTCACTGAAAGTCGCCTTCTCCTGTGCTGGGTGATATAAATGTGATACAAGTGCCATCTGACATGGTTGAAGCTATCAAATTAACTAAAGGTGGCCGACTCCTGTAGTGGGTGATCAGTAAAACTGATGCTTGTGCCATCTGACATGGTTGCCTGGGTCCCATTAAATGATGGCCTACTCCTGTGGTGGGTGATCTAAATGCCTGATTCTCTGCTGTGAAACCTCTCTCCTCCGTCTGGGTGCAGGGGTCAAAGTCTCTCAAAGTGGCCTTCTCTTGTGCTGGGTGATGTAAAACTGATGCTTGTGCCATCTGACATGGTTGCCGGGGTCCCATTAAATGGTGGCCTACTCCTGTGGTGGGTGATCTAAATGCCTGATTCTCTGCTGTGAAAACCTCTCTCCTCCGTCTGGTTGCAGGGGTCAAAGTCTCTCAAAGTCGCCTTCTCCTGTGCTGGGTGATGTAAAACTGATGCTTGTGCCATCTGACATGGTTGCCGGGGTCTGATTCAATGGTGGCCTACTCCTGTGGTGGGTGATATGATGCCTGAATATGTGCTGTGGGGCCTCTCTCCTCTTTCTGGGTGCAGGGGTCAAAGTAACTAAAAGTGGCCTTCTCCTGTGCTGGATGGTATAAATGTAATGCTTGTGCTATCTGACCTGTCTCCTCTGTGTCGGTGCTAAGGCCTAAGTCACTGAAAGTGGCCTTCTCCTGTGGTGGTTGATATGATGCCAGATTCTCTGCTATGGGACCTCTCTCCTCCGTCTGGGTGCAGGGGTCGAAATAATAGTAAGCGACCTTCTCCATTGGTGGTTGATTTGAAGCCTGATTCTGTGCTATGGGACCTCACTCCAATTAATATTGGTTAATTTTATTTTATTTTATGTTAAGTCATCATTTCCCTATCTACATTTGTTTGCAGGGGATTTACCTACATTTTGCTGCCTTTTGCAGCCCTCTAGCCCTTTCCGGGAGTCTTTTACAGCCTTTTTAGTGCCCAAAAGTTCGGGTCCCCATTGACTTCTATGAGGTTCGGGTTCGGGATGAAGTTCGGGTTGAGTTCGGATCACGAACCCGGACATTTTCCGGAAGTTCGGCCGAACCTCTCGAACCCGAACATCCAGGTGTTCGCTCATCTCTACCTGTAACGGGTCGGGAGAGATCCAGTAAACCTATGATTGGTCTGTTGGTTTCTGCTGCTTCTCGTACTAGACAGTAAAGTGCATCATGGTTCAGTCTTCTGCCCATTAACGAGATGCAGAAGTGGAAATTTCACTGGCATCTAAGGGTCTTTTCTCATCTGCAGGCCACAGGGTTGTGCTAGATGTGTTACACGTTCAACCACCAGTGGTTTCCGAAGGCCCTTACAATGGGGTCATCTTACCAACTGGACTGTCTGTCCGCTGTCTCTAATATCATGTCCTCCAGTGACTGTCTGTCCGCTGTCTCTGACATCATGTCCTCCAGTGACTGTCTGTCTGCTGTCTCTGACATCATGTCCTCCCATGACTGTCTGTCCGCTGTCTCTGACATCATGTCCTCCAGTGACTGTCTGTCTGCTGTCTCTAACATCATGTCCTCCAGTGACTGTCTGCTGTCTCTGACGTCATGTCCTCCAGTGACTGTCTGTCTGCTGTTTCTAACATTATGTCCTCCAGTGACTGTCTGTCTGCTGTCTCTAACATCTTGTCCTCCAGTGACTGTCTGTCCGCTGTCTCTGACATCATGTCCTCCAGTGACTGTCTGTCTGCTGTCTCTGACATCATGTCCTCCCGTGACTGTCTGTCCGCTGTCTCTGACATCATGTCCTCCAGTGACTGTCTGTCTGCTGTCTCTAACATCATGTCCTCCAGTGACTGTCTGCGACGTCATGTCCTCCAGTGACTGTCTGTCTGCTGTCTCTGACATCATGTCCTCCAGTGACTGTCTGTCCGCTGTCTCTGACATCATGTCCTCCAGTGACTGTCTGTCCGCTGTCTCTGACATCATGTCCTCCAGTGACTGTCTGTCCGCTGTCTCTGACATCATGTCCTCCAGTGACTGTCTATCCGCTGTCTCTGACATCATGTCCTCTATACCCCACCTAAACCTAATCTCCATCTCAGAGTATGACACCACCACAATGCTTCGGCCGCCCGCTGTCTTCTTGTTATGTTTGACACTAATCTTTCCTCACCCCTTTCTTGCCCTCTCACCTGCACCTGAAAACAACTCTGTGGAAACAACAAAAACTCTGACTGTGAGTTTGTGACCCTGATGCATTCCGTCTGGATTAGTGGAACTCATTACTTATCGTTCTTCCCTTCACCAGACCCTCCCCTCTCCAATATATCCTGAATGCAGCAGCCAAGTCTATCTACAATGCCTGTCTAACCACTGGTTCAACGCTTCTGCCCAGTGCCAGTCCCTACTCTGATGCCCCTGCCCTGTGCCAGTCCTTACTCTGATGTCTCTGCCCAGTGCCAGTCCCTACTCTGATGCCTCTTCCCTGTGTCAGCCTCTACTCTGATGCCTCTTCCCTGTGTCAGCCTCTACTCTGATGCCCTTGCCCTGTGCCAGTCCCTACTCTGATGCCCTTGCCCTGTGCCAGTCCCTACTCTGATGCCTCTTCCCTGTGTCAGTCCCTACTCTGATGCCTCTTCCCTGTGCCAGTCTCTACTCTGATGCCCCTGCCCTGTGCCAGTCCCTACTCCAATGTATCTGTCATGTGCCAGTCCCTACTCTGCTGCCACTGCCCTGTGCCAGTAACTACTCTGATGTCTCTGCCCTGTGCCAGTCCCTACTCTGATGCCTCTTCCCTGTGTCAGCCTCTACTCTGATGCCCTGCCCTGTGCCAGTCCCTACTCTAATGTCCTTGCCCTGTGCCACTCCCTACTCTGATACCTCTTCCCTGTGTCAGTCCCTACTCTAATGCCTCTTACCTGTGCCAGTCACTACTCTGATGCCTCTTGCCTGTGCCAGTCCCTACTCTGATGCCTCTTCCGTGTCAGTCCCTACTCTGATGCCTCTTCCCTGTGCCACTCCCTACTCTGATGCCTCTTCCCTGTCTCAGTCCCTACTCTGATGCCTCTTGCCTGTGCCAGTCACTACTCTGATGCCTCTTGCCTGTGCCAGTCACTACTCTGATGCCTCTTGCCTGTGCCAGTCACTACTCTGATGCCTCTTGCCTGTGTCAGCCGCTAATCTGATGCCTCTTCCCTGTGTCAGTCCTTATTCTGATGCCTCTTTCCTGTGTCAGTCTCTACTCTGATGCCCCTACCCTGTGCCAGTCCCTACTCTGATGCCTCTTCCCTTTTTTTCAGTCCCTACTCTGATGCCCCTGCCCTGTGCCAGTCCCTACTCTGATGCCTCTGCCCTGTGCCAGTCCCTACTCTGATGCCTCTTCCCTGTGTAAGCCCCTACTCTGATGCCCCTGCCCTGTGCAAGTCCCTACTCTGATGCCTCTTCCCTGAGTCAGCCCCTACTCTGATGCCCCTGCCCTGTGCCAGTCCCTACTCTGATGCCTCTTCCCTGTGCCAGTCACTACTCTGATGCCTCTTCCCTGTGCCAGTCCCTACTCTGATGCCTCTGCCCTGTGCCAGTCACTACTCTGATGCCTCTTCCCTGTGCCAGTCCCTACTCTGATGCCTCTGCCCTGTGCCAGTCCCTACTCTGATGCCTCTTCCCCGTGTCAGTCCCTACTCTGATGCCCCTGCCCTGTGTCACTCCCTACTCTGATGCCCCTGTCCTGTGCCAGTCCCTACTCTGATGCCCCTGCCCTGTGCCAGTCCCTACTCTGATGCCTCTTCCCTGTGTCAGTCCCTACTCTGATGCCTCATCCCTGTGTCAGTCCCTACTCTGATGCCTCTTCCCTGTGCTGCACCCGCACCTGTCTACCATCCTACCTGTTTGCTCCAATTAGCTAATGACTTACAACTAACATCCACCATAATCCGAACCTCTCACTCCCATCCCCAAGACTTCATTCGAGCTGCACCAGTTATCTGGTTAAGTCACCACATCCACAATTTTAGGCCCTCCCTAAAAATCCATCTTTTTAGCTTGGCCTATCCCATCCTCTAAGCTAACTCTTCTCCAGTCACCCCCTTCCTTTCAGCATCAATCTTCCAAACGTAATCAATCACCAAATATCCACACCTCATAGCAACTGGTGACAGCTCTTACAACTTTATATCTACTCATCTATTGTAATAAGATGGCCGGACCATTGTACAAAACGAGCACTTTTTACCTTTTGTGTCACCCCTGTCCCTTCATAGATTGTAAGCTCTTGTGAGCAGGGCCCTCATTCCTCTTGTTCTAATTGTTGGCTTGTTAGTTGCTGTGTAATGTCTGATTCTGTTTGTACGTGAACCTCCTGTAAAGCGCTGAGGAATATGTCGGCTCTGTATAAATAAAGGTTATCAAGAATAAAGGTCCTATTGTCTATCCTCATCTCTAGCTCATAGATGGAGCTCCCTACCAGGACCATTAAGACCAGTGCAACCACTGTACTCCGGAGCGCTTTCCTTCCTTCTGGCTAAAAGTGTCTTCCTGCCACATACACATCTTAAGGTGATAAATGTTTTGAGGGTCGGAGTCTCAGGTCTTCACTTATGGTCTGGTTGGACATCAACCTCAAAAAATGATGGGACACTTACCTCCTAGATAGGCGCAGTTGAAGTAGCTGCACATCTGACCGGTACTTTGGAGAATATAGACTGAATCCAGTTTTTTTAGGTATAAAAACTTTTCTGTTGGGGGAATCAGAACTTCTTCTTCAGATGGAAAGAATGAAATATCAGCAACTTTGGCACCAAAGCAAGTTGTTATCTCAAAAAAGGATTTATTACCAAAGGATTGTGCCTCCTCATAATTCAAAGAAGCTGAAGTGAATCTACCAAACTTGAAGAGTGGTTGAACATGGATGGAGTCTTTACTTCCTCTATACGTTATGTAGCTTACGTCACAGTTGGGTTTTAGCATCTGCAAAGCTCTGGTTAGGTAGAAGTGAAGGGCTTTGAAGTGGAACTTCTCCATGTAATCTTTCCGGGAGGCTCCCGCCATGGTGAGGTTTCTATTCAGCTGCTGGTATATGGGATTTCCTTTGGGATATTGGTTGGTGAAAATCAGTAGAGCTACGCCATACTCGTCCTCAAACCCTTCCGGAAGGTCAAGATTATCTTTTATTTCCTCCCACACATCAGTTGCATTGACCCAGGCTTCCTTAAACTGCTTATTTGTCTTCTCCTTTTGAAGCACCTTAGGCATGATGTTCTTCTCCAATTTATCAGAGCAGCCAATGTACTGATCATCAAACATGTATGGGTCATATGTTAATCTATAGGTTGCGCTATGGACCTGGATAGAGAAGAATGGAAGGGTTCATCAGAGCATTGCCACAAACTTTATAGGATCCAGGAGTAAATGCTTAGCCATAAATACCCTGGAGCCAAGGTATGAGTCATGTCAAAAAGTCACAAGAAGAGAAGAAGCGGACACGTAGTCATGGTCTTATCCGGCAACAAGGCTGAAAATTCACGTCAGCAGAGGTTAGGTCTGATTACAAATACAATTATCAGGACTACTGGCAACAGGGTTGGTTGATAATGTTGGATGGTCATCAAGCCAGGGCATGGACACTTTAAGACCAATGACATGGATCAATGCATAACATGCTGGAGCTTTGTATAGATTCCAGTTTTTACCAGCAGATCTGACTCTAGATGTCTATGTCTGTCAACTGGAGAAACATCATGGATCATAGAAGCTGTGCCAGAGGAATCTGGTATCCCTTTATCTTGCAGCCAGATAGGAAAAGGCTGCAGACTTTTGCTCTAAATCGTCAGCGAGTCTGATGCATAAAACACATGCAGATCAGTAGATACCTCTCTATATTGCTGTATTTTAGCCTGTCCTTACAATGGGTGTCAAACTCAGGACCTGATGTGTGGGAGGCAGAAACACCTACAGTGATCACAGGCTGCACTGCTGTCTATAGGAAGATTTTCCCTGCCTGAAAACTCAAATAGTATTCTTTACTGGCATAAAGTATTAATATATACAGAATCAGATGTATCGCTATCCGCCAGGGCATTATAAGGGGTGAAAAGACAAAAAGTTATAGCCAGTAATTTTTTTCTGTAAAGTTCCTTAAAACATAACTGTCATTCTTTTTTTTATTTGTGTAATGTTTAGGGGCAGTGATACTGATCAGTTTTGTAATATACTTTAATTACTGAAATTGTACATTTCTATTAGAAAATTAGCTCTAAAGTGGCCCATTTTGAGCCTTAGCAGCGCTCCTCTGTCCTCTGTTTACATAACTCGGTCAGTGCTGAGCAAGTCTCCACAGCTATGTAAACAGAGGACAGAGGAGCGCTGCTAAGGCTCAAAATGGGCAACTTTAGAGCTAATTTTCTAATAGAAATGTATGATTTCAGTAATTAAAGTATATTACAAAAATGATCAGTATCACTGCCCATAAACATTACACAAATAAAAAATAAGAATGACAGTTACCTTTTAAACATATAATTAATTAAACTTCATTAACTGCGCTTCAGAAGCAGTGACTTTCATTGTTGTTTTTTTTTCGTTTTCCCTTTTGCATAACTTCTTTATTTTTCCATTCACATATGAGGGCTTGTTTTTTTCTAATGGCGCCATGTCATGTTGCATATGATATAGTGGGAAGCTGAAAAAAATGTCAAATTTGTATTTTTTTTTTCCATCGCGCCGTTCTCCGCAGGGGACAAATAGATTTATATTTTTATAGTTCGTCATTTTTAGATGTGTTGATGCCTATGATCTTTATTTTTTCATTGTTTATTTATATTTAATTGTAAAATGATGGAGAAGGGAGGTGTTTGAATTTTGAATCTTTTTGGTATTTTTATACGTTTAAAAACTTTTTTTCAGATTTATTTTTTGCCCCCTCTATGGGACTTGAACATGTGAACATCTGATCACTTCTCCCATAGACAGCAGTAAGTTACCATTGCAGTCTATGGGAGAACCAGTGCCACAGGCAGAGCCTTATAGGAATTAGCTATGACAGGCCTGAGGACCTTCTGAGGGGCCCTGGTTACCAGGTGTTGTTCTGTCACCAAGAGCACAATAAATGATCACTCCGTCGCAGTGGTCGCAATTGACTACGGCATTTGAGGGGTTAAAGGTCTGTGATCATAGGCTCTGCCACCATGTGCCTGGTGTGTAATAAAGAGATGAGCAACAAGAGTGAGGATTTTGTTGTGGATTTTAATGCACAATTTAGGATGCAGATTTCTGTGCGGATAACGAATGGCGATATTCAGCTTCAGGAAATCACAAACAAATTATTATTTACTATGTGGAACCCAGTGCAGGGACTGACAATTTACAGCCTAATGGACTAACACGGGGGAAGTCTTTATGTTGTAGATTTTCCGAGGCAAGGCACCCTTAGCTCTCTTTTCCTATTGGTAGGAAAGCTAATTTGCATATATTTTTCCCAGAAGTCCAGTGGAGCATTTTCTGGTCTTTAAGATTACTCACACCTACTAGGCACTCTCCATGAGGAGAAATAGTACCCCCCCCCCCATCCGGATCCTGACCAAGGCCTCTCACCTAGCTAAGGCCGGGTTCACTTCACCATTTCATTTTCATTTCTTCTGACCAGTAAGAAAAAGGGTACATTTACACGGCCATATCCGTTTTTGCAGACTACATATTCTGCCATATGATAGAAATAGCTATTCTTGTCTGCAAAACAGACAAGAATAGGACATGTTCTACCATATGTGGGGATTCCCTCTGATAGGAAGGTTAGCAGTATAGGGGCAACAGCAAAGTAAATAGTTCAGTGTTTATTCACACATTAAGTAAATGACAAAACAAAAAGTCTGTTTCAAGGAAAACAGTCACCTTGTGATTCTGGTGTTCGTTCACACCATGCAGCAAAGACGTCCTTGGACAAAGCAGAATCTACCTGCTTTCAAGGCAACAAGGTAGCAGGCCTTAATCCAGGCCCAAACTCCCAGGTCCCAAAACAGAGACTGACAGGAGCTCCACTGTCAGAGAGGAGTAATCCACCCCACCTGACACTGCTGCCTGTGTTTTATAGCCCAAACCAAAACCTGGAACATAGGGAGTAGTCATCCACCCAACACTTTACTACTCCCAGTAGTAGCCATCCCAGATCAGCTATTACAGCCATAGCAAGGTTTTAAACAGCAACCTAAAGTTCTGTAAGGACGGGAACCATCTGGTGACCCGAGCATTCCTCTCCTTGGCCTGGCTCATCCACTTGAGAGGGGAATGGTCAGTCACCAGGCGGAACTTTCTCCCCAATAAATAGTAGCGGAGAGACTCGAGTGCCCACTTGATAGCCAGGCACTTTCTCTCCACTATACTGTACCTGGTTTCGGCTGGGGTGAGCTTACGGCTGAGGAAGACAACGGGATGCTCCTCCCAGTTAATTTCCTGAGACAGCACAGCACCGGGGCCAACTTTGGAGGCGCCTGTCTGTACTATGAATTCCCACTTGAAGTCGGGAGTCACCAAAACTGGGGACCCACACAGGGCCGACTTCAAAGCGCTGAACGCCTCTTCCACCCGATCATCCCAGCGAACCGTCACCGACTTGCGTCCCTTTAAGAGCCCTGTCAATGGTGCAGCCACTGCAGCAAAGTGGGGAACAAACCTCATGTAGTAGCCCACCATTCCCAGAAACGACTTTACTTGCCTATTGGTGACAGGTCGGGCCAATTCCGAATCGCCTCTATTTTGTTTACTTGTGGTTTGATAACTCCGCGCCCAATGACATACCCCAGGTACCTAGTCTCCTCTAACCCTATTGTGTATTTTTTTGGGTTAGCGGTTAGCCCAGCCTTTCTAAGGGAGTCCACTACAGACTGTACTTTGGGTAGGTGACATTCCCAGTCGGTACTGTGGATGATGATATCGTCCAGGTACGCCGAAACATCCCGACGATGTGAACGAAGTACAATGTCCATTAGCCTTTGAAAGGTGGCGGGGGCGCCATGCAACACCTTGTACTGATATAGCCCCTCCGGTGTGAAGAAGGCAGTTTTCTCTTTTGCAGCCTCTGTTAGGGGCACCTGTCAATACCCTTTTGTGAGGTCCAAAACTGAAAAATACCAAGTTGTCCTAACCTTTCAATTAGCTCATCGACTCGGGGCATGGGATATGCATCGAACTTAGAGATCTCGTTTAGTTTTCGTAAATCGTTGCAAAACTGGAGTGTCCCGTTAGGCTTGGGTATTAGCACTATAGGACTAGCCCACTCACTTTTAGACTCCTCAATGACGTCTATCCTCAGCATCATCTGCTCTTCCTCGGAGATGGCTTGTCTCCGAGCCTCGGGTACCCTGTATGATTTTAGCCAGACTTTCCCCTGATGCTCAGTGACAATGTCATGCCAAATTGTGGAAGTGCGTCCAGGGAGATCCGAAAACACATCCATGTTCCGGCTGATGAACTCCCTGGCCTCATGAAGAAAGGCTGTCAGAAATTCTTACTGTGGCAGCCGCTTCCCTTGCTTCAGACAGAAGGGCCGAAACTGCTTACCCTAGAAAACCTGGCAGCTGGCTGTCTTCAGCACAGGTTTCCCTATCTTTCCACGGTTTACGTAGATTCACATGGTACACCTGCGCCGGCTTTCACCCTCCTGGCTGGTTGTACCTTGTAGTTTACCTTTCCAATTTTCTCAAGTACCTCGTAGGGCTCCTGCCACCTGGCCAGGAACTTACTGTCCATGGTCGGCACCAGAACCAAAACCCGATCACCCGGGTTAAAGATCCGGACCCGAGCCTGCCGATTATAGAACTCTGGGCTCGCTGAGCGGCCTCCATATGCTCCCTGACAAGAGGCAAAACGGTCTCTATACGCTGTTGCATCTTGGTAACGTACTCAAGGACACTTTTATGCGGATCCTCTTTGGCTACATCCAACAAACCGTGAGGATGTCTGCCATATAGCAATTCGAAGGGCGAGAGAGGGAGCAGCTTCTTGTATAGCTATGGTCCGCACGTAGGTCAGGTCCTAATAACCAATAATAATAGTGAAAGATACAAACAACAACCATAAAGTGCGTGGCGTCTTCCCGGTAAAGAGCTCAAGTGAGTATTTGCTGGAAAGAATTTGATTGCTACAGTATATTACTTAAAGGGATTATCTGGGCATTTGTTATTTATGACTTATCCCTAGGATAGGTCGTCAATATCCAATCGATTCAGGTCCAGCGTCCTGCAGCCACATGATCAGCAGTTATTAGAGGCCAACAGTGGCAGAAACTTTACAGTAGACAAAGCTGGAAGCAGAAGGTTCTTTCCACTGTGTGGTGGTCATGCCGGGATTGTGATGAGGGAATCTTAGATATACAGAGTTTGTAGCAAGATGTGTATGAGAGCTCCTACTAAAAGTGAAGCCTCATCCAGGAAAACACAATTCCTGAGACGGCCAAGTTGCCTGAGAAAGAGAACAGCCATTTCAGAAGGTTTAAAACAACGCCAAGGCTGTGCCTGCGACCGTCAGTAAGGTACCACTTGTTTGCAGCTTTCAGACTTTACTGCTGTGGTAGGGAATATTGATAATGCACGCGCACACCTGGAGACGGACTGGTCATATGGATCCCATTATATCTGCACCACTCAGCTCGGTAACTGCAGGGGGAGCTAAGAAGAACTGCAAGCTGGTGGGTAGTGGTAAAGACTGAAAAGTGTATCATAGAGAGAGGGGACTACAACTACCGAAAGACCTGTTACCGATGCCAAACCATTGGAAAAATATTATCTTGTAAGATTAACCTGAACTGTGCTTTTGTGGCTTCCTGTACTACAACCCTCCACATTAACTCAGGGAAGAAAGACTATTTATTGCAACCAGTGGGCCTATTCATTGCCTCCATTCACTGCACAGCCCAAGGAAAGCCAGGGTGAGGACTTCCACCATGAACAGTGAGCACATCTATCACCTTTATAACTACTACCACCACTCCCATCCTCCTTATCTCACCTGTTCGTTGATGCACATGCAGCCATGAAACAGGGTGGAAACACACTTGGAGCAGCAGAGATGTAGTATTGCTATGCAATACTGTTCAGAAAGCCGCGGGGGGGGGGAAATGTTCCATGGCAGGGTGTCATCAGTGCAATCACTAGCAGTAAAATGCAGAATGTTCCTCAACTGGAGATTGGCGTCTGGCATGGACTGTGTATAAGATAACAAAATACCGGCAGCTCATAGGACCGCAGAACTGGACTGCACCTATAGAAGTCACCTTTCCCGCGTTCTCCCAGTGCCTTCCAGTACTCAGATACCCCTAGAACCTACAGGAGGCCCAAACTATATAACAACTGGACCTCACTTATAGCAGTCACCTTTCCCGGGTTCTTACAGTGCTTCCCAGTACTCAGATACACCTACAACCTATAGGAGGTCCAAACTATATAACAACTGGGCCTCACCTATAGCAGTCACCGTTCCTAGGTTCTCCTAGTTTCTCCCAGTACTCGGAAACCCCTACAACCTACAGGAGGTCCAAACTATATAACAACTCGGTCTCACCTATAGCAGTCACCGTTCCTAGGTTCTCCTAGTTTCTCCCAGTACTCGGAAACCCCTACAACCTACAGGAGGCCCAAACTATATAACAACTCGGCCTCACCTATAGCAGTCACCGTTCCTAGGTTCTCCTAGTTTCTTCCAGTACTCGGAAACCCCTACAACCTACAGAAGGTCCAAACTATATAACAACTGGACCTCACCTATAGCAGTCACCGTTCCTAGGTTCTCCTAAGTTTCTCCCAGTACTTAGATACCCCTACAACCTACAGGAGGCCCAAACTATAACAACTGGACAGTTACAAGAATAATAGTATGAAGCAGATATTGACACGGGCAGGAAAAAATGTACAGAGGTGAAGTCAATGATAGATGATGATGGTAAATGGATGAAGGGGTTGACAGGTGTAGTATGCTGGCAGATGGGACAACGAACATAAGTAAAAATACTACAGAACTAACCCTGCTCTACAATACAATCCAGTATGACGGCCAAAAAAAGATCAAAAACCGGGCTCAGCAAATAGAAAGTAAGCCACAGAGAAACAAATGGCTGGTAGCAATGAAAGTCTAGAGGACAACATGACCCAGGATACATACAAGATCCTACAAATATAAGGAATCTGGAAACAAATGCACGGATCTTATGCTATACCCAGCAAGCAAAAAGGCAGAAAGCCTGTACATTTAAAGGAGGCCTAACCAATCAATATCTCCTCCTCCTAAATAAACCAGGCTAAGTAAGGTGACCATCTGACCACATTCAGGTGTAAGGCAGCAGGATAATAACTGCACTCAACAATGTTAGCACACAGGCAGCAAAGTCCATCTTCAGATTGGGTCCCAGTTAACAGTGGAGTATCAGAGGGGGCAGTATTGGAAGACAATTAGTTAACAATAGGGTACAACAGGGAGCAGAATTGTAAGATATATGGTTACCAATAGGGTACCACAGGGGCAGTATTGAAGAACATTTAGTTATCAATAGGGTACCACAGGGGGCAATACAGGAGGATATATAGTTAGCAATAGGGTACCAAAGGGGCAGTATTGAAGGACATTTAGTTACCAATAGGGTATCACAAGGGGCAGTATTGGAGGATATATAGTTACCAATAGGGTACCACAAGGGGCAGTATTGGAGGATATATAGTTACCAATAGGGTACCACAGGGGCAGTATTAGGGGACATTTAGTTACCAATAGGGTACCACAGGGGCAGTATTGGAGGCCATTTAGTTATCAATAGGGTACCACAGGGGCAGTATTGGAGGCTATTTAGTTATCAATAGGGTACCACAGGGGCAGTATTGGAGGACATTTAGTTATCAATAGGGTACCACAGGGGCAGTATTGGAGGATATTTAGTTACCAATAGGGTACCACAGGGGCAGTATTGGAGGATATTTAGTTATCAATAGGGTACCACAGGGGCAGTATTGGAGGACATTTAGTTACCAATAGGGTACCACAGGGGCAGTATTGGAGGCCATTTAGTTATCAATAGGGTACCACAGGGGCAGTATTGGAGGCCATTTAGTTATCAATAGGGTACCACAGGGGCAGTATTGGAGGCTATTTAGTTATCAATAGGGTACCACAGGGGCAGTATTGGAGGATATTTAGTTATCAATAGGGTACCACAGGGGCAGTATTGGAAGATATTTAGTTTTCAATAGGGTACCACAGGGGCAGAATTGGGAAACATTCATTTACCAATAGGTTATCACAAGTGGCAATATTAGAGGACGTTAGGTTACCAATAGGTTATCACAGGAGACAGTAATGGAGAAACTTTTGGTGATCAATAGGGTATCATAGGGGCCGTATTGGAAGATATTTAGTTACCAATAGGGTATTACAGGGGGCAGTATTGGAGGACATTTAGTTACCAATAGGGTATTACAGGGGGCAGTATTGAATGACATTTAGTTACCAATAGGTTATCACAAGGGGCAGTATTGGATGACATTTAGTTACCAATAGGTTATCACAAGGGGCAGTATTGGAGGCCAATTAGTTACCAATAGCGTACCACAGGGGGTAGTATTGGGAGACATTTATTTACCAATAGGGTACCACAGGGGGACGTATTAGAGGACATTCAGTTACCAACAAGGTACCACAGTGGGCATTATTGGGCAACATTTATTTTTCAAATAGGGTACCACAGGGGGCAGTATTGGGTGACATTTAGTTATCAATAGGTTATCACAGGGGGCAGTATTAGAGGCCATTTAGTTACCAATAGGTTATCACAGGGGGCAGTATTAGAGGCCATTTAGTTACCAATAGGTTATCACAGGGGACGGTATTGAGACCTTTCCTTTATCATGCATTTATTATAGATGAGCTAATTTCCTAAAACTTGATTTGGGTCTGATTCAGCCAGATTGGCCGTCCAGTTTGATTCAGGTCCAAACACAGTTTTAATTAAATTTCTGCATTTCAGAATTGAATCACTTCATGTAAAGGCTTACAAAATTTTTATATTTGCAGATAATGCTAAACTCTGTAAGGTGATCAACACCAGAAACAGCAGTTTTCTTCTTGCCGATTCTCGGCATATTTGCCAGAAAGTGACTGGATCTCTGCCAGTTTCCATTATAGTGAAGGGGCTGGACGGAGCCTTACAAACCCCTGGAAATCCCAGTGTGTAACTGACACTAGTGTGCAACTGGTCTTAGTCAATGACGTCTTAGGGGGCAACCGAATTACAATGTACAAACATATGAATTGGCAGAACAGAGATTATTCTGATCTTTTTATACCTAGACCTGTAACCATGATAGTAGGCGTCCCCCGCATCTAGAAGAATGAAGATTTCACCATCATGGTAGACGGAACTCTTTACTGTAAGAGCAGAGACACTATGTATCTCTCTGCCAGAGAAGGTGATGATGTGTGAGATGTTTCTGCACCTTAAAAACCAGGCACCGCTTATCACCTGCCCAATACCATCCCTACAGTGAAGTATGGTGGTGGCAGCATCATGTCTGAAGGAGACCAGGCGCCGCTCATCACCTGCCCAATACCATCCCTACAGTGAAGTATGGTGGTGGCAGCATCATGTCTGGGGGAGACCAGGCACTGCTTATCACCTGCCCAATACCATCCCTACAGTGAAGCATAGTGGTGGCAGCATCATGTCTGGAGGAGACCAGGCGCCGCTCATCACCTGCCCAATACCATCCCTACAGTGAGGCATGGTGGTGGCAGCATCATACTGGGGTGGAAGGGGAGACTGGTCAGGGTGGAGGGAAAACTGAATGGATAAAAGTGCAGAGATGTTGTTAACGAAAACCTGATCCAGAGCTCTGGACCTTAGACTGGGTTGAAGGTTCTCCTTCCAACAAGACAGAGACCCTAAGTACACGGCCAAGACAACAGAGGAGCGGCTTATGGACAACTCTGAATGTCCTTAAAAGGCCCAGCCAGAGCCCTGACCCCAATAGAACATCTCTGGAGAGACCTGACAGAGCTGGAGAGGATCGGCAGAGAAGAATGGCCGAAAATCCCCAAATCCAAGTAAATCTTGTGGCATCATCTCTGAGAAGACTGGAGGCTGGAATCACTGCCAACGGGGCTTCAACTAAGTCCTGTGCAAAGGGTGTGAATACTTATGTCCTGAGAAAAGGGGCTGAATACTTATGTCCCGAGTAAAGGGGTTGAAGACGTATGTCCTGAGTAAAGGGGCTTAAGACTTATGTCTAGTGATGAGCTAGCACCACAGTATTCAGGTGTTCGGGTCGAACACATAGCTATGTTTGAGCACCCGAGTATAATGGAAGTCAATGGGAGACAACCAGGCACCCCCTGCTCTGATGAGGGGAGGGTGCCTGGTCCATTGGAAAAGGTCTGAAAGTGACAGAAACACCACCGAAATGGATCGGGAACAGCATGGGGACGATGTCTGGATGCATCTTGGACTCCCAGGTCGCTGCTGGGAACCATGTTGTCCGAGTTGTACGCCACTTTTACAGACTGACAAAAATATGCCCAAACCAGGTAGTGGGACTCCTACACTCATAAAGCCTCTGCCCTAAGTGAAAGGGCGGCCAAAAATTACAAGGAACGGGCACTTCAAAACAACCTTAATTACACACAAAGGAGGGCATCATACACAGCCTTGAACAATTATGATTGGTGGCCTGCTGGTGACCCTCAAAAACATTTGGAGCAAGGGCCTGCTGGTGAACCTCTAAAATATTATGGTTGAGGGCCTAGTGGTGAGCTGACCCTCTAAAACATTATGGTTGAGGGCCTGCTGGTGAGCTGACTCTCTAAAACATTATGGTCGAGGGCTGCTGGTGAGCTGATCCTGTAATACATTATGGTTGAGGGCCTGCTGGTGAGCTGACCCTCTAAAACATTATGGTTGAGGGCTGCTGGTGAGCTGACCCTGTAATACATTATGGTTGAGGGCCTGCTGGTGAGGTGACCCTCTTTAAAAATTGTAGTGGAGGGAATATATACAATCTGGATGAGGAGGAGGAGAAAACAAGATTGAACCATATACAAAAGTTGCATGGGAATACACTACAGTAGACTGAGTACATTATAAATGATAGATTGAAATTGCCTTTTTGTTCCTCATCAGCTCAGCTCTCCTCTGGTGGAGAAGTCAGGGGCAATCCTGGCCTAGTTCATTTTTATCTGAGTCAACCTGTCAGCATTGTCAGTGGACAAGCGGATACGCTTATCTGTTATAATGTCACCAGCAGCACTAAATACACGCTCAGACAATACGCTGGCGGCAGGGCAGGCCAGCACCTCAAAGGCGTAGAGCGCAAGTTCGTGCCACGTGTCCAGCTTGGACACCCAGTAGTTGTAAGGCACTGAGGGATCATTTAGGACGCTGACACGGTCTGCACTGTATTCCTTCACCATCTTCCAAAACTTTTCCCTCCTTGTAGCACTAGGCCGCGATTCAGGGTGAGGTTGCTGGCGGGGTGTCATGAAAGTGTCCCATGCCTTGGAGAGTGTTGCCCTGCCTTTGTTGAAACTGCTGTGTGTTCCCCTTGTGTCCCTTCCTCGGTTGCCTAAGGAAGTTCGGACTCTAGCGGCCGCATTGTCAGATGTAAAATTTTGGAGCAATCTCTCAACAAGTACCTTCTGGTATTGCACCGTTTTACTCGTCCTCTCCACTACAGGAATCAGAGATGAGAAGTTCTCTTTGTAGCGGGGGGCGAGAAGGGTGAACACCCAGTAATCTGTGTTATCTAAAATGTGTATAAAGCGAAGGTCACGGGAAATGCAGCCTAACATGAAGTCAGCCATGTGTGCCAGAGTACCAACAGGCAAGACGTCGATGTCAACTTCAGGATAACTCTCCATCTCCTCATCCATCCTCTTCCTTCTCTTCTGCCCATCCACGCTGAACAGATGGCATTAAAGTTCCATGGGTACTACCCTCTGTAGCAGAGGCAAGTGTCTGCTGCTCCTCCTCCTCCTCCTTATCAATTCGCACTGAGAAGACGAACTGGGGGAGGTCTGGCTATCACCCTGTGTAATGTTCTCCCCCATTACCTCGTCTGCCACATTTAAAGCATCCTCCTTAATTGTGAGCAGCAACCGTTTGAGTAGACACAGCAGTGGGATGGTTACGCTGATAATAGCGTTATCGCCACTAGCCATCTGTGTGGATTCATCAAAGTTTTTAAAACCTCACATAAGTCTGACATCAATGTTCACTTTTCGCTTGTGAATAGTGGCAGTTGACTGGAAAGGCGACGACCATGTTGCAGCTGGTATTCCACAACTGCCCTCTGCAGCTCAAAAATCCTGGCCAACATGTAGAATGTAGAGTTCCTGCGCATGCTCATGTCGCACAACAGTTGGTGAGCTGGAAGCCGCAAGTGCTGCTGCGGCGTTGACAGACCGGCTGAAGCTGTGGACGACTTTCGGAAATGGGCGCAGGAGTGGCACGACTTCACTAGTAGCTCTTGCAAATTGGGGTAGGTTTTTATAAACCGCTGAACCACTAAGTTTAGGACGTGGGCTAGGCATGGAATGTGTGTCAGGTTGCCGAGCTCCAAAGCCACCACCAAGTTTCGGCCATTGTCAGACACAACCACGTCTGGTTGTAGATTGAGTGGCGAGAGCCACAGCTCAATCTGGTCCCTTGACCCCTGCCACAGCTCTGCGGTGCTGTGCTGTTTGTCCCCTAAGCAGATCAGCTTCAGCACGGCCTGTTGACGATTACCCACAGCAGTGCTACACTGCTTCCAGCTAGTGACTGATGGCTGACTGCTGTTGGAGGTGGAAGTGGAGGAGGAGACGGCAGAGGAAGAGAAGTGGGGGTTGGAGCCAGTAACATAGCTGCTGGCGGAGACCCTGATGGACGTAGGGCCTGCATTCCTGGGCATGGGTAGCACCTGTTCCATCCCCCGGTACGACTGACTCTCAGCCTCCACAACATTCACCCAGTGTGCGGTCAGGGAAATGTAGCATCCCTAGCCACCAGCACTTGTCCATGTGTCCGTGGTCAGGTGGACCTTCCCAGTAAGTGCGTTAGTCAGGACACGGGTGATGTTCTGGGACACATGCTGGTGTAAGGCGGGCACGGCACACCATGAAAAATGGTGGCGGATGGGTACTGCTTACCGAGGGATGTCCACCAACATCAGGCTGAGGAAGGCCTCAGTGTCCACAAGCCTAAATGGCCTATGGGTGGGTATTTGCGCTTGCGTTCAAAAGCCTGTGTTATCGACATTTGGACGCTGTGCTGGGACAGGGAAGTGGATGTTGTTGCTGACGGTTCATGTGAAGGTCCAGATGCAGGGCGAGGGGTCTCCGGGCCTGCGCTTTCGACGCAGTGCTTAACACAGGGGAAGAGGAGGCAGTGTGTCACCCGCAGACCCAGATTGTGGACCCAGGCGTTCAACCCACTTATAAGGGTGCTTGGATGCCATGTGGCGGATCATGCTGGTGGTGGTGAGGTTGCTAGTGTTCACGGCCGACTCATTTTGGTACGGCACAGGTTGCAGACTACCACTCTTTTGTCGTTTGCACTTTCCTCAAAAAAGCGCCATACTGCAGAACACCTACCCCTTTGCAAGGTAGATTTACGCATGATGGTGCTCAGTGTAAAGGTTGCGGGCCTGTTTGGTGTGGGCCAACTTCTCCCTTTTGCAACCCCACTGCCTCTTCCAGACTGTTGCTGTGCTACGGATCCCTTCCCCTCTGTACTGCTGTCCTCGCTCGGCTATTCATCTAACCAGGGTCAGTGACCTCATCGTCCACCACCTCCTCTTCCACTTCCTCACTCTACTCATCCTCCTTACTTGACCTAACCACCACCTCAGTGATTGACAACTGTGTCTCATCATCATCCACCTCGTGAACGAATGATTGCCGTTCACCACCATCATCTTCTTGAGACTGTGAAGGCTCAAGAGGTTGGAAATCAGGGCACAATACCTCAGGTACCTCTTCAAGCGTGCTTGGCGAGAGAGCCAAACTAAGTACTGGCAATGAAAAGAGGTCATGTGAATATCCGAGTGTGGGATCACTTGTTTGGTCAGACCACTGGCGGATCCAGAGCCTGGTCTCGGGAGGGGCACTTTGGGCGATTGATACGCCCCAGCTCCCATCACTACAGAAATACAGCCCCACTTACCTCTTCCATCCAGTGACGTCTCCTGTGATGTAGATGTTCTCTTTCCTCATCTTCTCCTTTCAGACCTTCAGACCAGACCGACAGGTTTCGTCTCTGCAGTTTGACAACAAAATAAATCTCAGTTACTACTTTTCCATCATCCTCCCATATTCTGGACAAATTATCCTACTACCCCCATATAAAATACATCAGTAATGTCCCCATAGTGCCCCCCGGAGTCTCCTCTCTCCCCCCATCATGTCCCCCCCCCAATCATGTGCAGGCTCCTTTTCCCACCCATCCCCCTTCCCCAAAATTATTTGCAGGCTCCCCCCAAAATCATGTGCAGGCTCCTTCCCCCAAAATCATGTGCAGGCTCCCTCCCCCAAAATCATGTGCAGGCTCCTTCCCCCCTCCCCCAAAATCATGTGCAGGCACCTTCCCCCAAAATCATGTGCAGGCTCCTTTCCCCCAAAATCATGTGCAGGCTCCTTCCCCCAAAATCATGTGCAGGCTCCCTCCCCCAAAATCATGTGCAGGCTCCTTTCCCCCAAATCATGTGCAGGCTCCTTCCCTCCCCCAAAATCATGTGCAGGCTCCTTCCCCCAAAATCATGTGCAGGCTCCTTCCCCCAAAATCATGTGCAGGCTCCTTCCCCTTCCCCCAATATCATGTGCAGGCTCCTTCCCCACCCCCACCATCATGTGCAGGCTCCTCCTCCCCCAAAATCATGTGCAGGCTCCTCCCCCTCCCCTCCCCCTCCCCCTGGCTTCTTTTCTCCCTCCCTACTTACTTACCTCGTTGCAGCGCTGGATGCAGGCCTCTTCCGGCCTGTGTCCCGTTCTGTCCTCTGCTCAGGCGGCGCGATGACGTCGGCACGAGGCCGGCAGCCTATCAGAGGAGCAGGGGAGGGAGACGCCTCTCCCTCCCCTGCCGCACTGCACAGCGATCGGTATCGCTGTCCAGAGGACGGCGACACAGATCGCTATGGAGATGAACGCTTCCACAGTGGAAGCGTTCATCTCCTGTCACTGCCGCCGGTGCTGCCACAATATCGGGGGGGGCAATTGCCCCGTTGCCCCCCCCCTGGATCCGCCACTGGGTCAGACTCTACATGGTAGGAGGAAAAAGGATCAGAGTGGGGATTTGGTTGACCAGACTCTTGGCTACAGAGACTGGACTTAGTGGAAGAGAAGGTGGTGCTTAACCGACTGGAAGCATTATCTTCTGCAATCCAACCGACCACCTGTTCGCACTGGTTCGACTTCGTCAGTGTTGTCCTGCGCCGCCCTGCAAACTGGGACATGAAGCTGGGTAAGGTGGATTTTTTTGTTTTTTCTGGTGCACTGGCAGCAGGCACAGTTTCATTGCGCCCAGGGCCACGGCCTCTGCTTGCACCATCAGCATCACGCCCACTTCCCCATCCCTTTGTGCTCGCCTTCCTCATATTAATGGTTTTGTCTGTAGACAAGGTTCAGATTGTTTTACTGTCCGTTAAAGACACAGTTTTCTGATGCAGGACAGTATTGGTTACAGAACACCACAGATTTTGGACACTATACTAGGCCCAGATTAATGGAAGTTGCAATATAGACAGTGTTTTCAGATGTAGTTCAGTATTGGATCCAAAAACCAACAGAATTTGGACACTACACTAGGCCCAGATTAATGGAAGTTGTAATATAGACAGTGTTTTTGATGCAGTTCAGTATTGGATACAAAAACCAACAGATTTTGGACACTATACTAGGCCCAGATTAATGGAAGTTGTAATATAGACAGTGTTTTTGATACAGTTCGGTATTGGATACAAAAACCAACAGCTTATGGACTCTACACTAGGCTCAGATTAATGGAAGTTATAATATAGATAGTGTTTTTAGATGCTGTTCAGTAATGGATACAAAAAACAACAGATTTTGGACACTATAGTAGGCCCAGATAAATGGAAGTTGTAATATAGACAGTGTTTTTCGATGCAGTTGAGAATTGGGTATAGAACACCACAGATTACGGACACTGTATTAGGCCCAGATTATTGGAATTTGTAATACTGACAGGGTTTTCTGAGGCAGGACAGTATTAGTTACAGAACACCACAGAATATGGACACTATATTAGGACCAGATTATTGGAAGTTGTAATACAGTGTTTTCTGAGGCAGGACAATATTGGTTGTAGAACACCACAGATTACGGACACTATATTAAGACCAGATATACAATATTGGTTACAGAGAACACCACAGATTATTGACACTAGATGTGACCCAGATTATTACAGACACAGTCTGCAGATGATGTACAATATATGTCACTAATAGTTATAAAATAAAAATATCTTGCTGCTGTCAAACGCACACAGTAGCCCTTAAAAAGATTTTGGGTTCTTTGAAAAGCTTTAGTATTAAATATAGCAAATTGCTCTCCCTGCACTATCTGTGCCTTCCTTAGCACGGATGTCCCTGACACTGCTGTTAAATATATTGTTGATCTAAAACACACACACACAGTAGTCCTTAAAAGGACTTTTGGATCTTTCAAAAGCTCTCTCTAACTAAAATCGCTGAAATTCGCTCCCTGCTCTGTCTTTCCCTTCCTACCCGATGCTCTCCTTGTCTACGTCTGAGCTGAACATGCGTCATCGGGTGCTATATAGCACCCGGTGACGCGTTTCGGCCAGCCAATCACAGTAATGCCAGCAGCCAACATGGCTACTGGTATTCCAGTAAGGGCAGTACTTACCTGCACCTTTATTGGCTGCTTAAAACCCAGGAAACATGCGGGGTGGAGACTCAAGCATTTCGCTTGAGCAGATGCTGTACTCAGCCGAGTACCGCCATATGCTGAGCATAGTGATGCTCGAGCCGAACAGATATTTGGCCGAGCATGCTTGCTCATCACTGCTTATGTCCCGAGTAAAGGGGCTGAAGACTTATGTCCCGAGTAAAGGGGCTGAAGACTTATGTCCAGAGTAATCGGGTTGAAGACTTATGTCCCGAGTAAAGGGGCTGAAGACTTATGCCCTGAGTAAAGGGGTTGAAGACTTATGTCCAGAGTAAAGGGGCTGGAGACTTATGTCCTGAGTAAAGGGGCTGAAGACTTATGTCCAGAGTAAAGGGGCTGAAGACTTATGTCCTGAGTAAAGGGGCTGAAGACTTATGTCCTGAGTAAAGGGGCTGAAGACTTATATCCTGAGTAAAGGGGCTGAAGACTTATGCCCTGAGTAAAGGGGTTGAAGACTTATGTCCAGAGTAAAGGGGCTGGAGACTTATGTCCTGAGTAAAGGGGCTGAAGACTTATGTCCAGAGTAAAGGGGCTGAAGACTTATGTCCTGAGTAAAGGGGCTGGAGACTTATGTCCTGAGTAAAGGGGCTGAAGACTTATGTCCTGAGTAAAGGGGCTGAAGACTTATGTCCTGAGTAAAGGGGCTGAAGACTTATGTCCTGAGTAAAGGGGCTGAAGACTTATGTCCCGAGTAAAGGGGCTGAAGACTTATGTCCTGAGTAAAGGGGCTGAAGACTTATGTCCTGAGTAAAGGGGCTGAAGACTTATGTCCTGAGTAAAGGGGCTGAAGACTTATGTCCTGAGTAAAGGGGCTGAAGACTTATGTCCTGAGTAAAGGGGCTGAAGACTTATGTCCTGAGTAAAGGGGCTGAAGACTTATGTCCTGAGTAAAGGGGCTGAAGACTTATGTCCTGAGTAAAGGGGCTGAAGACTTATGTCCTGAGTAAAGGGGCTGAAGACTTATGTCCTGAGTAAAGGGGCTGAAGACTTATGTCCTGAGTAAAGGGGCTGAAGACTTATGTCCTGAGTAAAGGGGCTGAAGACTTATGTCCTGAGTAAAGGGGCTGAAGACTTATGTCCTGAGTAAAGGGGCTGAAGACTTATGTCCTGAGTAAAGGGGCTGAAGACTTATGTCCTGAGTAAAGGGGCTGAAGACTTATGTCCTGAGTAAAGGGGCTGAAGACTTATGTCCTGAGTAAAGGGGCTGAAGACTTATGTCCTGAGTAAAGGGGCTGAAGACTTATGTCCTGAGTAAAGGGGCTGAAGACTTATGTCCTGAGTAAAGGGGCTGAAGACTTATGTCCTGAGTAAAGGGGCTGAAGACTTATGTCCTGAGTAAAGGGGCTGAAGACTTATGTCCTGAGTAAAGGGGCTGAAGACTTATGTCCTGAGTAAAGGGGCTGAAGACTTATGTCCTGAGTAAAGGGGCTGAAGACTTATGTCCTGAGTAAAGGGGCTGAAGACTTATGTCCTGAGTAAAGGGGCTGAAGACTTATGTCCTGAGTAAAGGGGCTGAAGACTTATGTCCTGAGTAAAGGGGCTGAAGACTTATGTCCTGAGTAAAGGGGCTGAAGACTTATGTCCTGAGTAAAGGGGCTGAAGACTTATGTCCTGAGTAAAGGGGCTGAAGACTTATGTCCTGAGTAAAGGGGCTGAAGACTTATGTCCTGAGTAAAGGGGCTGAAGACTTATGTCCTGAGTAAAGGGGCTGAAGACTTATGTCCTGAGTAAAGGGGCTGAAGACTTATGTCCTGAGTAAAGGGGCTGAAGACTTATGTCCTGAGTAAAGGGGCTGAAGACTTATGTCCTGAGTAAAGGGGCTGAAGACTTATGTCCTGAGTAAAGGGGCTGAAGACTTATGTCCTGAGTAAAGGGGCTGAAGACTTATGTCCTGAGTAAAGGGGCTGAAGACTTATATCCTGAGTAAAGGGGCTGAAGACTTATGTCCTGAGTAAAGGGGCTGAAGACTTATGTCCTGAGTAAAGGGGCTGAAGACTTATGTCCTGAGTAAAGGGGCTGAAGACTTATGTCCTGAGTAAAGGGGCTGAAGACTTATGTTCTGAGTAAAGGGACTGAAGACGTATGTCCTGAGTAAAGGGACTGAAGACTTATGTCCTGAGTAAAGGGACTGAAGACTTATGTCCTGAGTAAAGGGACTGAAGACTTATGTCCTGAGTAAAGGGGCTGAAGACTTATGTCCTGAGTAAAGGGGCTGAAGACTTATGTCCTGAGTAAAGGGGCTGAAGACTTATGTCCTGAGTAAAGGGGCTGAAGACTTATATCCTGAGTAAAGGGGCTGAAGACTTATGTCCTGAGTAAAGGGGCTGAAGACTTATGTCCTGAGTAAAGGGACTGAAGACTTATGTCCTGCGTAAAGTGACTGAAGACTTATGTCCATATATGTTATAGCACAAGTGAGAGGGCGTGAGGACTTTCTGAATGCACTAACTCTGTAACGTTGTTCTGCACGATTTACTGATAAAACTGCAGAAACCATTAAGCTCAGTATCCGCCCCTAATGATGTCAGACACTCGATGACATCACGCCTGCTCCACCTCCTCTTCCTTCCTGTTCCTCTCAGGATAGCCCACTTCACATTTACTTCCTGTAGACTTCCACAGATGATGGGAGCTTGTTCTGGGCCCGGTTGCTCTCGGCCCTTTTGCTGCTGGTTTGGGAGAATAGGTGCACCCCGCTCGCTCTCCAAAGGAGCTTAGTTTATTGCCCACGAGGGTTTAGGGAATTGGCCCAAGGCCATGGAGATCGTGAGGGACAAACACCAAAACCTCCTACCCTGGAAGGCTGAAGTCAGCACCATGATAGGGGCCCATATGAAGATCTTTACTGGGGCCCCTCATAATATTAACCCCTGGTAGAGCTAAGGTGGTAAGCCTGTCTCATCTGTGGCCCCGACATCTCAAGTCCCCAAATCCAGGCTCCTCTCCACAAAAATTCTCTCTACTGAACATTTTTATTTTTCTGGAAGAAACATTTGTGATCTTCTGGTCGGTATGAAGATCCCGGAGAGAATGATGAGAGTCCCGGGAGCTGCAGACCTGAAGTGAGGGGTGATGCTCCTGGAGCAGGTGGAATTCACCTCATGACAAGTCAGAACATCAGTGGGAGGAGCTTTACCTGAGGACACCGGGAGCCAATCAGCAGCCAGAACCAGGCGAAGGCGGAGAACGATAATCTATGTTTCTGCATCATTTCTGTAACAATATTAATAACAAACCATGAATAGAAGCATTAACCTCCTGATGCAGGTGTATACCCCACGTATCCAACTCCGCACGTATCCAAGACCACACGTATGAAACACAGCGCATATCCAACTCTACACGTATCCAACTCTGCACGTATCTAACACTGCGCGTATCCAACACCAAGTGTATCCAAAAACCCATGTATCCTACACCGCACGTATACAACACCGCACAGATCCAACACCGCGCGTATCCAAAACCCCCTGTACCCGACACTGCACGTATACAACACCGCACATATCCAACACTGCGCGTATCCAAATCTACACGTATCCAACTCTGCACTTATCTAACACTGCGCGTATCCAACACCAAGTGTATCCAAAACCCCATGTATCCTACACCGCACAGATCCAACACCGCACATATCCAATACCGCGCGTATCCAAAAACCCCCGTACCCGACACTGCACGTATACAACACCGCACATATCCAACACTGCGTGTATCCAAAACCCCATGTATCCAACACCGCACAGATCCAACACCGTACGTATACAACACCATATGTATCCAAGACCGCATGTATCCAAAACCGCATGTATCCAACACCGCGCGTATCCAAAACCTCACGTACCCAACACCGCACGTACCCGACACTGCACGTATACAACACCGCGCGTATCCAACACCGCGCGTATCCAACACCGCACAGATCCAACACCGTACGTATACAACACCGTATGTATCCAAGACCACATGTATCCATACCGCATGTATCCAAGACCGCTCCAACACCGCACATATCCAACACCGCACATATCCAACACCGCACGTATCCGACACCACACATATACCAACACCGCACGTATCCAACACTGCACGTATCCAACACCGCACGTATACAACACCCTACATATCCAACCCCCATATTTCCAACACCGCACATATCCAACACCCCACGTACCCAACACCGCATGTATCCAACACCCTACATATCCAATACAACACATATTCAAGTGTATGTACACAGTGAATGCACCAGCAGAATAGTGAGTGCAGCTCTGGAGTATAATACAGGATGTAACTCAGGATCAGTACAGGATAAGTATGTAATGTATGTACACAGTGACTGCACCAGCAGAATAGTGAGTGCAGCTCTGGAGTATAATACAGGATGTAACTCAGGATCAGTACAGGGTAAGTAATGTAATGTATGTACACAGTGACTGCACCAGCAGAATAGTGAGTGCAGCTCTGGAGTATAATACAGGATGTAACTGAGGATCAGTACAGGATAAGTAATGTATGTACACAGTGACTCCACCAGCAGAATAGTGAGTGCAGCTCTGGAGTATAATACAGGATGTAACTCAGGATCAGTACAGGGTAAGTAATGTAATGTATGTACACAGTGACTGCACCAGCAGAATAGTGAGTGTAATAGTTATGTGCTGTATATGTATATCTACGTGTATACTGCAGAATGTGTGTTGCTGTGTAGACATAATACAGGCTGCTGTAATTCTCCCAGTGCACAGTAAGTATCAGAGTTTTCTCTATTATGATGAAGTCTATGCGCTCAGTCACACAGTCAGGTTTCTGATGCAGAATTGATAGTTAAAACTGTGAGTGAATTCAAACAAAAGAATTTGTTTCTGTCCTTTATACTTTCTCTTTTTTTGATCCTCTTCTAATTTTAGGTTCCAAATCTGCAACCGGAAACCTGACAGTGTGGACAGGAACCAATAGTCGGTGATGTTATATGTGAGGTCTCATATGTGCCGTGCGTGTGACCCCGGATTTATCAGCGCGGTTTCTTGAAGTTTACATTATCAGCTCTTTAATAATCTGTCATCAGGAAAACCTGAAAGTCAGAAATGTTTACAAAGATGTGTAATAGTGCAGATTGTGCGCCATCCAGAATACTTACAGGTGAGCGCGGAGATCAGGGGGGCCAGGTGTGGAGATCAGGGGCGCCAGATGTGGAGATCAGCGG